>JAOTQJ010000001.1:37785003-37808491 GCA_025642045.1 Solanum sejunctum | reverse complement strand
TAACTAAAATAAATCAATTATAAAAAAAATTTATTAACAACTTTGCCTTTCAAAACTTAGAAAAATAGATTTCATAAGATGAAATATTAGTTGTTTTTTTTTACTCCCTCATTTAAAAAGAATGAATTATTTTTTTTTGGTATATTTAAAAAATAATAATTATTATTTTTTTGATAAAACTTTAATTTAAATTTTTCATATGATATATTTCAAATCACAAGATTCAAGGGTATTTTTGTATATTTTACATAATTTTAATTTTGAATTGATTTTTTTTATTTTTATAGTCAAATTAAATATTTTTTTTAAAAAGGAAGGCAGTAATATTTACGCATTCGTTAGGTTTTGACTTAATACTCCAAAATTAAGGAATTTTAAAGTAAAATAGTACAATAGAGAGAATTTTAATATAAAGAAAGTGACGGTAAAAGAGTTGAATTATGTGGAGGACCAAAATGGAATATTTTATGGTAAAATGTAGAAATTGGTTGGCCTCTTATGGTAAAATGTAGAACTTGTCCCCCTCATATGAAATTGAGAATAGATTTACTTCATCAGCCAAGCTGAGTTGAGGTTGAATGCAGAAAGAAAAAAATGTGAAGAGGAAAATGGCGTAATACTACTACTGCTACATATAATTGGCTTGGATTTGATTTGATCCCGGCTCTTCTTTCTAATTTTGGTCGGCTATGGAGGCTGGATCCTTCATCTCCCTTACTTTGCTAATCTTCTTCTTCTTCCTGGTAAATATTATCTTTGCGCATCTAATTGGTGAATCCTTCTTCTGTTTCTTCCTGAATCACTTTTCATTCATCTTGTTAGTCTGCCCTGGATCTCGTAAATCTGAAGAGGTTGCCCTTGCTTTTTATTCAAACTTATATGATTGCAGCTTCGCTTTAGCTCTTTTTTTTCCTTACATTTTCAGGTTGTACCTTCTCGAGCAGAGTTGTCAAACGTATCAGCACTGTAAGATCATTTCTTCACTATATTTAGTAAATTTTGCTGCTGCAAGTAATATTACCTGACTTCTATGTGTTAAATTCTCTTCCTCCTGTTTTCAGTCAGGGAGAGCTGAAAGGTCTTTTCACCTCATATGATTGTCAGCAATGCATTAATAGAAAGGTTGGTAATACATTCTCTTTGTTTATATGTATCACTCATGTTTCTACCATTTCATAAATACTATAATATTGAACATCTTTACCCGCCTCAAATCCATGAAAATACCCCAACAAAACTAGATTGAATTCATCCTCTGAAATCTGGTAGTAATTGTTTAGGCAATTCTTTCAGTTGCTCTTCAACTGCCAGTGCATCCTATGCTGATCCTGGAGATCTGTATTACCTATCGTTTCCGGTATATTGAGAATCTGGTTGTGTTACAACCACTACTTTATTAGCTGTGCAACAATTATCATCTTTTCAGGGAAATAATTAACATCACTAGCTGGTGATTGTTCACTATTCTGATGATATACTTGGACGATCTTAGACAGAAATTACAAATGTTTTTTTTTTTGTTGATATAGCTTTTAATTGGAGTTGTCTTTTACTTTATGTTTTGACATAGCTTAAATGTCCGAAGAGTGTATTTCTAGAAATGTTGATATAATGCTAGGAAAAGGGACCAGAAAATTGTACACTTGGTGCTCAATATGATTACTTGAATGTTGAGTAAGGAGAATTTATTAAGTTGATTTGAAAGTCATTAGATATGTCTCTTAAGATTTTTGCCTCTATGAAAAACTGTCTTCTATTTTTGCATCCCATTTGCCTTTTTATGACATTTACTTTGAAATTTCTTTGCAGGAATATGGTCGAATTAGTGCTGCTCATCCTGATGAGAAAGTAATCAACTGGTTTTTGATTTAGAAAAACAGTATATCAATGACTAGAAAATTCTTTTCTCCTTTAGATTTATTTGCTTTTGATCCTTATATACCATATCATGATGATCTTCTGCTCGTAATGCAGAATATTGACATCCTTGTGACATATACTGATGCTAATGGTGCTGTTAGAACTAGGAGCATAAATTCCAAGGACTTGTCAACTTCATGGATATGGAGGTATCCTAGTGATGAGGATGGTGATCATGAGAAGAGTTCCAAGGTGTGTATTTACCCATCAGTTCTCAAACTTCCACGATTCCTCCACTTGGTGATATTAAATGGATATGACACTTTGAAACGATGAGGATATTGTAGTTTTGAATTTGTTGATGTAGACTGCAACTTTTGGTTACTGCTTCTTCACAGGAAGTGGAAGGGAAGTCTCAGAAACTGGATAAATTTGAAGGCACTAGCGAGCACTCTAATGGAAAGGAAAATCAGTATGGAGTCGTCGTGGAGCATAAATCTGCATCTGAGCTGCATCCAATCAAACTCAAACGCCAGGTGGCAAATCTTATATGTCTACATTTGCCATGCATGTTCTTTTTCTGTCATTTGGATTCGTAATACTTCCTGGTTCTTCAGAGGCTAAGAAATGAAAGAAAGGAACAACGGACTGCAGAGCTGATCCAACAAGATAAGGAAATTGAAAACCAAATTCAAGATGCTGCTATTGAGCGTGCTAAAGAGCTTGACTTAACTGGCAAGGATCAATACAATATATGGAGGAAAGAATATAGAAACCTTAATTCTGACTCTACCCTTAAACTTATGCATGACCAAATCATCATGGCAAGGGCTTATGCTACCATTGCAAAAGCTAAGAATGAAAATTCTCTGTATGATTCTTTAATAAATCATTCTAGAGAAAGCCAGCTTGCAATTGGAGAAGCCACTTCTGATGCTGAACTTCCAATAAGGTTGGTGCGTTCCAATTTTTGTTATTTTTAGATGTTAGGTTTTGTCTCTGATGTTGGGTTTATCTACAGTGCACTTGAACAAGCAAAGGATATGGGCCGTGTTTTAGCTGCTGCGAAGGATCAACTATATGATTGCATGACACTAGCAAGGAAACTAAGAGTCATGCTTCAGTCAGCCGAAAATGGTCTAAATCTGCTGAAGAAAAGGAGTGCATTCTTGATACAGCTGGCTGCTAAAACGGTTCCCAGGCCTTTGCATTGTCTTTCTTTGCTTCTCACAACAGACTTCTTTCTACGTCGATATGATGAGAAAGAATTTACGAACAAGGAAAAACTTGAAGATCCTTCTCTGTTCCATTATGCAATATTTTCTGATAATGTACTTGCCACATCTGTTGTTGTCAACTCTACTATACTGCATGCAAAGGAACCTGAAAAGCACGTTTTCCATATAGTGACAGATAAATTGAACTCCCCAGCAATGAAAATGTGGTTCCTTGTCAATCCTCCTGCTGCTGCAACAATTCACGTTGAGAATATCGATGACTTTACTTGGCTTAATTCATCTTACTGCCCTGTACTACGGCAGCTTGAATCTGCCAGAATGATAGAGTATTATTTCAAGGCACATCAGTCGAATTCTCTTACATCTGGCTCCGACAATCTTAAATATAGGAACCCAAAGTATTTGTCAATGCTGAATCATCTTAGGTTTTACCTTCCTGAAGTATATCCAAAGCTGGAGAAAATGTTGTTTCTGGATGATGATATTGTAGTTCAAAAGGATCTGACACCACTTTGGTCTGTCAACCTACAAGGGATGGTCAATGGTGCCGTGGAGACATGCAAAGCAAGCTTCCATAGATTTGATAAATATCTCAACTTCTCTAACCCGAAGATATCTGAAAATTTTGATCCAAATGCCTGTGGATGGGCTTTTGGCATGAATCTCTTTGATTTGAAAGAGTGGAGGAGACGCAACATTACAGGAATATATCATCATTGGCAAGAAATGGTGAGTTCAGATTACATATTCTTTAGTTGGTGCTTTTAGTCACAATTAGCAAAGTTCTTTTATATTATCATCATGAATGCTTTACAGTTTCTTAATTATTTTTTCCATGTCAATGAACTTACCACAATTTTCAAGGAAATGATATCCTATGACCAATTAGAATTTGATAGAAGAACATGATCCTACAAAGATATCTTGTGTATAAAAGGGCCATATAGCTAAAAGAAGATATGCTCCATCAACCCATCTCCCCCAATTTCATATAGGTTTTCATGTTTCCTGCTGCGGGGGTGGCTATAAGGCTTGAAGTCACTGTGTTGATCTCCATTTTAGTGTTAATTAATCAAGTTTATATGATTTTACTTGAAAATTAAGACAGTAGTGCACTAGACTAGCTATTTATAAATAAAGATGCTGCTGCTACTGCTTTGGATGGTCAAATTAGGTGAAAAGGCATCCAAATTTGGCATTGTTTAGTTTTCAGAGTGATGATGGGTCCCAGATAACAAACTAACGGGAAATTAGAAGGTGGATAACAATATAGAATGGAATACTAGGCTGTATGGCATCAGTGATGTCTCCTGGACAGTGTTCAGGTTTTGAGTAGAGGTGATGTGATAAAATGGTACATTAATGATACGAGCTAAACCAATATGTCTCCTAGACCATGTAGCTTATCTATTTATGACCTATTTACGATCGCTATTTTTTGTTTTGGAAAAACATCGTATTTTATAGTTGTATTAGGTTGCAGCCCTTGTTATTCTCAGTGCCTCCTCGCTCCATAAAAGGAAAAGAAGCATGCCCTATGAATGATTGCTCATTTTCCATTGAGCTTTATTGCAATCTTCTAGGAAAATGAACAATTGCCTACTTAGCAGGCTTTCCGCAAACTCTTTCAACGGTCAACCATGTCTAGAATGCAGCTATCTATTTCTTTGACCTCTTGATTTGAGAAGTGAGGAAATTCAGTTAATGTTCTTCCAAACATTGCTTCTGAGCATGGAAAGGGCAAGCCTTAAAATGTCAATCTGCTATAGCAAGCTTTGCTCTTGCAACAACATACCTAGTGGAATCCCACAAGTAGGGTTTGGGGAGAAAAGTCATTTGATTTTTCTTTTTTTCAAATTCTTCATTGGTCTTTCAGCTGACTATGATTTCCATTGCAGAATGAGGATAGAACACTTTGGAAACTTGGCACCTTACCTCCAGGGTTAATAACTTTTTATAACTTGACCCATCCTTTGGATCGGAGCTGGCATGTCTTGGGTCTTGGCTATGATCCTGCCCTGAACAAAACAGAAATACAAAATGGGGCGGTTGTTCACTACAATGGAAATTACAAACCATGGTTGGATCTTGCAATTGCCAAGTACAAAGCTTATTGGTCTAGATATGTAATGTTCAATAATTCATACCTTCAACTTTGTAACATCAGTGAGTAGTAGATTCATGTTTTTTGCAAGGTAGTTTTGCTTATAATCGATTTCTTTTACTCCTTGTGCAACCGGAAAAGGAAAAAAAAGTCTTACTATAGTCACTCTTGAAGTTTCTGGTAACAAGAAATTTTGGGAGAGCGTGGGTAAGCAACAGAGCACCCTAATGATGTTGTATAGGTGCAAACGGGCGTACTTGTTTTTCCACAGCTAACAATTAATGGGTATAATTTGAGAAGGATGATGCATATGGTTATTTGTCCATTTAAGACTGTTTCGGCTAATAATATTAACCATCTGGACCAACTCTTTTGTGCGTACTGTCTCTTTTGACACCCTCACTCGACAGGCATTCCTGTGGGGAAAGCCAAACGCACCCTCAAATTTTGGATTAAAATTATGATTGAACCATTCTTTCTAATAACAGCTCGTCCTTTACCCAACTTAATAATTTTATCTGGTATCCTGTTTTTTCTCTGTGATAAGTTTATTCATGTGTGGCATTATAAAACCATGAAAATGTATTCAAACATTATAGTGAGTTGTGAACGTGTTTAACTAAATGCGTGTCCCTTGGAAATCTAAGTGGTGTAGTGGTAGGCTAGGAGAATTACTATGTCATGGCAAATCCCATGACGTTCTTCTTCACTACCGTGAATTGAACAAGAGCGGAGTTGTGTTGACCGACCATTCTATTTTCCCGGTCCTTGTCAAAGCCTGTTTAAATCTCTCCGCCACACACAGGCATGGCAACTCTATTCATGCCTCTCTGGTCAAGCAGGGATTCTTAGCTTTCACTTCCGTCGGTAATTCTTTGATGGACATGTATGCTAAATCTGGGGATTTGGGTTCTGCCCTTCTTGTTTTTAACTGCATGGACAACAAAGATTCGGTTTCCTGGAATGTAATCATTCATGGCCACTTATTAGAGCGAGCTGCTTCTTCCCGAGGATTATGGTTCTTTACTCAGGCTTGGGCGGCTGGTTTTGAACCCAACATCTCTACTTTTGTGCTTGTCATTCAGGCTTGTCGCAATCTTAGAGCTTTCGACGCTGGCCGGACTGTCCATGCTTCTATCCTTCGCGCTGGGTATTCAAGTATTACTTCCGTTCAAAACTCGCTCCTCAGTTTCTATGCTGAACTTCGAATGCACCTTGCCCACAACCTTTTTGATGAAATGACTCACAGAGACGTTATTTCTTGGAGTGTCATGGTTGCTGGCTATGCCCATAGTGAGGACGAAACTCTTACTGCTCTCGAGTTTTTCCAACGGATGATTGATTTTGGCATAACACCAGATGGACAATCGGTGGTAAGTGTACTCAAAGCCTGCAGCAAATTGAAGGCTATTAAAATGGGACAGTCAATTCACGGATTTGTTATCTCTAGAGGTCTGGATTATGATCTGTTCGTATACAACTCTCTGATCGACTTGTATTCTAAATGTAATGACATTGATTCTTCATTCAGAGTTTTCCAGGGAATTCCTGAGAAGAATGTCGTGTCCTGGAACTCTTTGTTGTCCGGACTTGTGCAGAATGAGTTGCATCGTGAGGCCCTTAATTTATTTGACTCGATGCAGAAGGCTGGAGTTCAATCTGATGAGGTCACTCTGGTCAATCTGCTGCAGTTATGTAAGTCCTTCCTTGACCCTGACCAGTGCAAGTTGATACATTCCAGAATACTCCGACGAGGTTTTGAGTTGAATGACTTGGTTACAAACTCTTTGATCGATGCATATGCAAGTTGCAATCTCATAACTTATGCATGGAGTCAATTTGGTAATATGAGGACACGAGATGCAGTAACTTGGAGCACCATGATTGCTGGCTTCACCCACTGTGGCATGCCTGACGAAGCAATTGCTGTTTTCCGAGAGATGAGCCACACTTCTGAATGGCCCAATGCCGTTACCATGTTAAATCTTCTTGAAGCTTGCTCTCTTTCTGCAGATATGAAAAGATCAAGGTGGGCTCATGGTATTGCCATTCGAAGAGGGTTGGCATCTGATGTGGTTGTGGGAACTGCGATCTTAGATATGTACTCAAAATGTGGTTCTATTGGATCTTCAAGAAAAGTGTTTAACCAGATTCAACACAAGAATGTCGTGACCTGGAGTGCCATTATCGCAGCATATGGTATGATTGGCCTCCCAAATGAAGCTCTAGCCCTACTTGCTGAGATGAAAATTTGTGGTCTGAGACCAAACCAAGTTACTGCACTGTCTCTTTTATCCGCTTGTAGTCATGGGGGATTGGTAGAAGAAGGGCTCTCTCTTTTTAACGAGTTGATTTGGGATGAAGTTGAACTTGGCTTAGAACATTACTCTTGCCTCGTAGATTTGTTAGGTCGGGCTGGAAAGGTTGATAGTGCAATGAATTTGATAGGAAGGTTACGTGTTGGACTAAAGCCCGGTGCAAGTGCATGGGGAGCGCTCTTGAGTGCTTGTAGGAACTACGAAAACTATGAATTTGGTGCCATTGCCCTCCCTCAAGTACTTGAACTTGAGCCATCAAGCTCAGCTGGCTATCTGCTTGCATCAAACATGTATGCATCAGGTCATTCATGGGTTGATGCCACTAAAATGAGAATGCTGGCTAAGGAAGGAGGTGTCAAGGTTGTAGCTGGCTATAGCTTAGTGTATGTAAATGGTAAGGCGTGCAGGTTTCTTGTGGGAGATAACCACCAATCTTTGTCTGATGAATTGCGATTTGCTATTCGACAACTGCACTCGAGCATGAGGTAACCTGCGGATAGGGAATTCTTTTTGTTTTCTAAGTAAATGCGATACCTTTCCAATCTTTCTCCTGCTGCTAGGAAGACGCAAAAGTAGAGAATTGGAACTATGGATTGTTGGAGCGATTATATGCTTCTGATGCTTATTGTAACTTTTGTGGGTTTAGGGAGGAGGGGTCATTTTGGAGTCTATTGATAGGGTAAAAAGGTGCCTTAGCATTTAGTTATAATGCTGCTGTGTGACGGAAGAGGCTCAGTGTCTGCTTGGAAGTGACCTGGATGAGTGAGGTGATTCATCAGACAATAGAAAATGAGAGATGAATATGCTGTCACCAGAGTTCCTTTTTTATTAGTATCTTCTTTTGTTTTTTGATAGTAACAGCTAGTTATGCCAAGACAATAGTAGTACAGTTGCTAGCAGCTATGGGGTTGCAATATTTATCAAATGATGTTACCTCATGTCATCGACATGTATTAGGTGTAAGTAGACGCTATTCGTTTCGTTGATCAAAATAATCTTTTCAAAATATAACTAAATTGAGCCACGATATCTTGATCCATAAACTAGAAACCTAGCTATTAATTAGTTTGTCTAAATGCAATAACTACACAAGGTTGGAACGTAGAAAAAGTACATGATTAGACACAGAAAACATCATCCAAAACATATACGCTGGTATGCGAGATGACCAGTGAAGACTATTCCTCCTTTCCCACAAAGAGAACCCTGCCAAAGTGCACAATAACGTCCATCTCACTTGATGCTTAGTTGTATGTTCTGTATTACATCCCCATTGATTGATAAAAAAATGATACAATGGGTATGGAGTGTGCAATCAGTAAGAATGTCAAATAACTGCATATAGGGTGGCGGATTGACCATGGAATTAACCAACTCTTAACACTACGAAAGAAAGTAAAATAAGCCGTGCTTTCTACTTACATGCAACTGCCAAGAATCCTCCCTAGTGCCAATATAGCTTAGGCTGGACCGCTGCTACCAAATGAACTTCCAAGATTCGGATGGTAAGTATGGTGGAGGGAGACTTTAATTGTTGTCCTTTTAGATAATTTATGTATATCAATACATTCCTCAAGATCAGCATCACATGTCAGAAGCACCCACTCATCATCATCATCCAAATACTTTAGGTCGATTTTACCAACATCTTCTACATTGAAACGCCTCAGGACCTCATGCTGAATATCTCCAAAACCCCAGTGTGATTGCAGGCTGAAACGGATTTTTTCCTTCCCGAAAATAGCTTTTACTTTAAATGTACCTGAATCCCGTAAGACCTGATTGCTACTCGTTGGTAAGGGACACCGAGGTTCTACAGAATTGTGATTGCTTTGGATCTTTTGACTCTGTGATCTGACCAGAAGCTTGGTTTCTTCTTGACCCATGTCGTGCAGTTCCGTTTCTGTATGTGCTCTCTTTAGCATTCCTCCAGGATGGTCCTCTGTTGTGGCAAAGACATTATTTGTAGGAAATAAGCTCTTTGAACCAGTGGAACAGAACAGACTTGAGCTGGAGTTATGACTGCCAGATGAAGAAGTTGACTTGGATGTGGTGGTCACAGGGCTACCATCAGGTTGACTATTTACTTGCTGCACATGACCATCGTTCTTCGAGGCAGAGAAGTTGCTGGTCCCAGGATTATTTGGAGAGCTAAGTTCAGGGAAGTTGGTGTAGAAAGAACTGAGTTTAATTGCACCCTCAGCACCATGGACCGAGTCGATCACAAGTTGAAGTTTCTGTAACGAGTGGCCAACTTTCTTGATCTTGCGAGAAGGCCACCTAGTGATTCCATGCTGCCTGCATATTCTTTTCAAAGTTGTAGGGCAAACTGCAAGTTCCAAGAAATTGATAAGTAATCAATGATGAGCTCAGATTGCAACGGTGATAGTGCTCAAGACTCAAATTTGAGACCACAAGGTAAAGTAGAGGACTTGTAGAAACATAGAACAAACTTGTAAGAAAGACGAAAATAGAAATAATCTAAAATTTTGAGATAGCAGGTCTTTGGGGCAGATGAAAACCTGGAAGAATCCTATGAGCACTGTCTGAAAGATTCCAAACTAGATAGTAGTAATTAACTAAGATCATACAAAAATTAGCCTGACAAAATAGTTGAAATCACTGGAATATGGAGTCATTTTAGCTAAAAGAGAAGTTCCAAGACTTCTGAGAACTGAAAATGTCAATGGATTTCCAATGCATCATTTTAAAAGTTGCCCAACGTTCCATCATGCCTTGAAAGGTTGAAGAATGCATATTTCTATAGTTCCAAATACACAATGAATGGACTATATAGTTTTAGGCAACATATCCTACCTCCAATACTTTTGGCAGCATCTTTGAGGCTCCCAGCAAAGTACTGCCTGAGTACCTGCAAACTGATGCTCTTCTCGGTTTTCGACCGTCTTCTTTCACCTGCTCTCTTCGAACCTGAGGAATGAGATCCTGTACCAGAAGAAAAATCAAAGGAACCCCCAGAACCTCCTTGGAGTTCAAAATTTTGGTTTTGCTCTGAGAACGTAGATGCATGAATGGATTCCCTCTGAGTGTAATCCCAAGGGGTTGCCGTGACATTAAGATTTTCTTGTTGCTCATCTTTATGAGTTTCTGAAATAGCAGCAGCTCCTTTACCCTTTCTTTGGGCATCCATCATTTCAGAAAGCCAGGAAGAAGCATCTTGATCCCTGTAAGGTGGGGAGACTGGTTTTCTTGATTCTTCTTCATGTGATCCACCAATGGGAAGGCTGACCTTTTCACGTTGCAGGAGTTCTTTTTCCTCCTGTAATTCTTGATCCGTGACAACACGTAAGCTTCGGCAACTTTGTTGTATTACACAAGACAATGAACTTAGCATTGTCTTTTGATCTTCAGTATTCTTGCAATCAAGTGGCAAGAAGAACTCCAAGACAAAGTCAGCTGACCCTGTATATACACTTCGAAGGCGTATTGCTACAGCAGAACATAATTCAAACATCCTGGCGTGGTGTGACAGTGGATATTCTGTCTTGCTAAAGGCTGTAATATCTGTAGCAAAACATGGCTGGTTTGTATTGAACGCTCCACCTGCAACTCCTTCACCTTTAAGTAAGTGATGCTCGGAACAGGCAAAATGAAAAGGCACCACTTGTGGATCACGCACATAGCAAGCTGAGTCCACTGTAGAAACACAAGAAGCAAAATTCTCATCAGATTGCAAGCACCCACCTTTACCTTGTTGTACACATGGAGCCCAAGTCTGAGCCAATGGCAACTTGTGTGTATCGCACACACATGTCAAAATATATTGAATCTCGGCCAATGCTGCTAGGTAAGACTCATTGCAGTCCTGATATAGAATCATAGCTACAATATCAGAAGCTGAATATGGAGCTCCTAATGAGAAAGTTGAAATTAATTTATGGATCTACCTTGATTTTGGAAGGATTTGATGAGATACCAGAACTTGTTAGATTAACAGCCTACAAGGACCAAAAAAAAAAAAAAGCTTCTTCAAATCACTTCATTCTCAACAGAGTCGCAGGTTCCTAAAATTAACAGTGTGTCCTTTTTGTTGATAACCCAAGGAACGGGTAGTAATAACTACCAAAGAAGATTAATATTTCCCCTTAAATCATTAGGGGACAAAGTAGTGAAGAAGTATTTAATGATAAGTTCTTTTACAAGCACATGAAACCTCAATGATGATGCGTGAGTTAATAGCAATCTACGTTCAAGAAAAATAATTCTCAAAGTCCAGGTAAAATGTGTGGGCACTTGAACCATGTCAAGTTTAATTTGTTCATGGCCAAGGAGAAACGGCAAACAGTTGGAAGATATACTGATATTTGAAGATTTGGCATGTTAATTCTTCAATTGAAGTGTCCCCCTCCTCCAAAACCCTCCCCAAGGACTAGATGGATTAATACTGCTTATTCTGAGGAAGGACATAAAGTTTAAGAGGCGACTAGAGGCAAAAAAGAAATACCTCAAGAGCTCTGCAGACATCTTCAAGCTCGGGGTGATAGTGAGTTTTCTGAATCGTTGTCACAATCTCCACAACACCCAAGCAAGTTCCGCTGCCACTTTCAAAAACAGGAACAGCAATGGATCCCCTAACATTATGCTGATGAGCATAATTAATTCGTGGATATTCCTCCCGTTTGAAAAAACGAACATCAGGAGTCCACTCTGGCAGCTTCTTCAAGAAGACGCGTCCAGGCAACCCAACCAACTCCTTTGAATCTTTCTCAGCAGCAAATTGATAATTTTGAGAGACATTTCTGTACTCTAATAGACTCTGGGAGTTTGGATTGAGGAAGTATGGTTGATTATGAGTAACAAGTACATGTTTGCCGCCTCTGTTGACAGGCACCCATATCTGAATGAGGACATCTTTGTCCCTTGTGGAATTCTTTAGGTATTCAATGGCCTGCACCAGTCTCATCTTTACTGATGAAGTAGGATTTGGGTGTGTGAGACTGTTTGCTCCAATCCATAACCTCCTGCTATTCATTTGAGTAGTGCCTTCGAGTGGGGAAGGGTGTGTTGTAGGTGCAGAGAGTTCATCCATTTGGGGGGCAAACAAATTATCTAGTTGAGTGAAACAATTGGATCCCTGATGAGTAGTAGTCTCTAGCCAGAATCCGTCACTAAAATCAGCAGTGTTGTCGGATAGCTTAGCCAAGATGTCGTTAAGAGTTACGGGAGCATGTTCCATAATGACATCCCATACATAAAGAAGAAGCCTAGAAACACGTCAGGAACCAGAACACAAAAGCAGCCTAAATATGAAAAACAAGAAGAGGAACTTCCATGAAGGATTGTTGTTCCAAAACCCCATCAAGAAGAGGAACTTCATTCGTTAAGAGTTTTGCTGCAATCACATGAGATGCATTTCAGACCACAATTTCCATGCAGAAAATTGAACATACAAGTTAAACGTACGTTCCCAATAAAAGAAAAGCCACACTAGCTGATCATGTTCATGACTCAGAAAAGTAGAAAGATTCTTGAAATGAATGTGTGGTTGTAGGCTAGCTATAACAAGAAATTTGGTAAAGTCAGCAAATATGATGATGAGAGAGGTGGGTAATTAGTTTGCTGGGATTGAGAAGCAACATAAAATGGAAGAGAGATTCGTAGGTATGAATAGAGGGTGGGGTTGGACACCCCTTATTAATCAAGTACAATGGCGTGCTGACGGAAGCCAACTTTTAAGAATAGAATAACATGCACACTTGCTCCATGGACCCCAGTCCCTTTATAAGATTCTCAAAACAAACTCATTTTCTACTCTTACCTCCTTTACCTAATAATCTCCTATTTCCTTTGTATTCATGCGTATGGTTTGGAGTCACAAAATTTCTCAAAGGCTAGTGTAAGCCATTTTTATATAGATTGTGATCCCAGCAGTGCAAGATGGATGTGTACGTCCTCAAACAATCGGTTACTACTTCAACAGTAACGTGCACATGTTGTTGGCTTCAATAGTATCTACAAGCGGCGGTACTTAAAGTTGGGCCATAAGCAATCAACATTGAGCTCGACTCATAAACATTTTCTTATTCCTTTTCGAAAAAAGAAAAACTCATTACCGTATAAAGCTCTTACTTTGTATCATAAATACAAATTCAATTATTAATCTAAGTTTTACATTTTAGGCTAAACAGTCAAGTTATCTTTATTTGTTGTAATGCGTAGCATCTCTTATTTTCAAATTTCACATTTTAAGACAAGTTACAGAGATATAATAAGCAATTTGTGTGTTAGGCAAACATTTTTCAATTAAAATGACTGATTTATAAGCATGTTACATGTATATTCGATGAATAGTTAATCCAACTAAGAAAGTTGTAAGAGGATTTTCTCAAAAAAAGGGGATAATTAGCAGAAAAAGTGTAAATTAAATAGGAAAGAATGAGTACGAGCCCATCATTGTCTGGAAAGTTTATAAGAATCCATTGCCCTCTGATAAAAACCAAGTTTGAGTTAACAAACGTAGGAGACGACATACTTCATGTTGTTACCTATACGACATATTTGGACTGAAGTTATCTAAGTGAAACACTTGAATTGTTCAAATGGAATATCTTGACAAATATTAGGTGCTATGTATTGCGTCAATAAAAAAGGTACTGTGATCACTTGTGCCAAAATAAGGAAGAGTGAATTTGTTTAAGATTGTAAGGAAGAGTGATCCACATGCCAGCTACTGATGATACATTTTCTCTAGTTGTGAGCAAACAAACGTGTTCCCAACCAGCTAATATCTGATATTCATATTAAATACCAACTATCTGGCATTTTATTTTAGAAAGAAACTAACAAGGTGATAGTCCAAATGACTGGACTATATAAGCGGCATCACAATGAGCTTATCATCACACAAATAATGATTTGATTACTGCTGTCAACTTTTGTTGTTGTTCAACTTACAACAACTATGCTGTACTATCTTTCTTTAAGATAGGAGTTGTCAACCTTAACATTTGGAATCCAGAATGCTGACGATCTATATTAATTGGAATCTTTTGTCTTTTTTAAATTAAAAAGAATAAAACAAAAAGATGTTGGGCAGGGTCATATTATTACTCCCTTCTTCCTTACGGCTCTCTAAAATGTAAAAGGGCAACCACCAGTTCGCCGCATCGCACCAACAAATATTGGAATTGTCCTTCAACTTTTGCTCAACCCACCACTCTTTTTTTAATTTGTCCTTCCATTTATTTATTTGACATCTTATCAAAATACATAAAATTAAAGATATTTTTCTTAAGAAAAAACAGTAAAACCAATAAATTAATAGGAAGGATAGCGTCGCTTGTGGATTCTGAATCCATGGGAGCGCTTTCGTCATCGACAGAGTAGGTAGTGCTCATTTTTTAATACCTATTTTTTTTAGTCTGTCATGAATAGAATAAAGTATAAATTAGTGGTGACGTTAACAAACAAGCTGCCGCTAATGAGGAAGCAACACACAGTACAACCCCCGGCTTCCTAATTAATACAAATCTTAATTATTTGCTGATATCATCACAATAAATTCATATTTCCTCAAATATATTATTCCTCTTGCCATCAAAATAAGTACGTATTATAGAAAACCATCTCTTCTTAACAAGATTCTTCATTAATTCTTTAACGACTGTGAAATAAACATCCTTTTTTGGTGCAATCATAGGAATGCAAGGAATTGTGTTTAACAAGTTGATATTGCAGGTTGAGATGATAATATTTCATAACTAGTAGGCTATCAAAATTGAAGGAGCAAATGGATGTAGATTATTAATACAACACCATGGGATATGTTAAAAAGGAAATGAATACCAATGAGGACCCTTCTTAGAAGGTGGTGGTATTTTTATCTGTGCTTTTTAGGTGTATTGCCTTTTTATTTAGTATGATAATATTTATTACTTTATTATCAAAAAAATTAAAATTAAAATAGATAGAATATACAATATTAAAATAAATTAAAAGGAAAAGTAAAACAAATAATTAAATTAAAGCATGAGTACTAATATACTTTCTCATCCTTATATAATCCTCTCACTTTCTCTTTTAGTTTTACACCTTTAAGGGTCGTATAAATATCAAGATATGGAATAATAGTTACATGATAAAATAATAAAGCGAAATGTCAAGAAAATTTAAAAATTACGAATGTATAATTTACTTCTAACTTTGTGATCGTTAAATTTTTGTAATGTACCTCTTCAGTAGATCGAGACAACCTCTTACACAGTCAACCTTTTAAAAGTATCTTTTATACAGTTTTTTATGCTTGATCAATACTTTAAGTATTTGTATATCGCACATCAATAGGATTGTCATATATTTTATCATCGTTTAAAAAGATATTAGAATTTATAATTATAACCCCATTTTCTATCTGTGGTAGCATGGGTGCCACTATCATGGGTTTCCGTGTGAAAATTTGCAACAACATCCAAACGACTAACCAACCAGAACTCCACAACAATAAACAAGACCTAGATGTTAGCTGTTCAATAATGGTGAATTGAATTTCTGAAAAAGGAAAATGAAGCCACAATAAAAGGTTCCTGATTTTATGAGATAGTAGATCCATGAGAAGTATTTTATGAGCTTTTCTTATGGAAAAATGAAGACACAATAAAAAGTTTTTGGCTTCACATGCTTAACCATGAGTTATTCGTAATCACATATGCTCAAGTTACAGTGTAATAATGGTGGACATTATTTTAACTATTGAAAATAGTAAAAACTTCAATTAAAAATAAGGTTGATGTGTCATCGAAAAGGATGTAAAAGTACATTAATCCACCACAGCACATGGTCGCACTTCCTAATTAATCTCTTTCATTTGCTTATGTCATATTTTTAGGCCTCATTAGCTATTAACTAATATCTTTACTTACGTGCATTCCACACCAACTCTTTTCTTTAGTCTTTGTGGAGGATTAATATATTCGTTATGATTAAAAGAGGTTCATACTAGTTGGTGCTTCTTCACAATTTTCTTTAAAATCTAATTTATGAGTTCATAATTTTATTAAGAAAATAGTTTTATTTATATTTGATTATGCATTCAATATAATCCCACAAATTAAAGTGAAATGTGAGAAAGATAGAATATATATCGATCTTATCATTATCTTAAAAGTAAAGAGACTATATTTTTTTATAGGCCTTTGGCTCAAAGAAAAACAATGCAAAGCAGTCCCAAAAATAAGTAACTTGAGTACAAGAGTTAATAGATAATAACAAATATGAATGGCCAACAAGACGTTACACTACTCCTTCGATGCTAATATGTATTTCATACTCTTCTATCTAAGATTACGTTTTCGATAAATTGAAACTATAATATATCTTATCTAATTATCTCTCTCCAATATTTCTTTGATATACCTGTACCTTTTCTAAAATTATTTATAATCAATCTCTATAATCTCTCACACCTTCACACTCGATGACCCATAGATTCATTTATAAATATACTACAGTATAATATATTAATTTAAGATCCTCATGACTCATCACTTTTACATTTTTAATTTGCATTTGAATGGTTAACCCCACCCCACCCCACCCCCACGCTCCTCTCATGTCTCTTTCGCCTTTTTCTGTATAAATTATATATTTGTATAAACTCAGTGGCTAGTTCCTGTAGCTTGGAATCTCTATGCCGCTTACGCCAGCATTAATTTATCCTCCATCTTCCTCTTGTTTATTTACTTGCAAGTTGTAATGACGCAACGTCTTTAATTTCCAAGTGTGATACAATTAATATACTTTTTTTTTAAGAGAGTGATATATTTGCTACATTGAGGGTGTTTGGTAGAATGAAAAATATTTTTTGAAAAATAAATAACTTTTTTGCTTATTAATATTCAATAAATAAGTAAAAAAATATTATTCCAAAAATATTTATATATAATTTGATAAAATATTATTGGGGTAGAATGAGTTGGGAGATCGGAGCTCGCAGGAATGGGGGGTTGGAGTTGGATGGGGAGAAGATAATGAAATGGAAATATTACTTACGTACGTAGGACTAATTAGTTCCCTTGCTTTAATTAGAAAAATTATTTTTAAAAAACTTATTTTTCTAGAAAGCATATTTTTCAAAATATATTAACTAATTAAACATGAGAAGATTAAAATATATATATTTCTCGGAATGAAACACTCTCAACTTCAAATATATAGTTGATCATAACTTAAATTTGGGGTTTGAAGCATCGTTATAAACAATTGGTACTGATCATTTAATGAAGAAAAGGGTTTTCATAACCAACAAAATAATTAAGTTAGGCATGTTGTAATTTCAACTATAGAGATTGATGAGTTACCTCAACACAAAAACAGGCGAAAAGTCGGTCAATTCTACGGTAAACACGAATATATCCCCCCACCCCCCCCCCCCCCCCCCCCGCCAAAAAAAAAAAAAAAGAAGAACTATGGAGATTATTTCTTTATTATTTGACAACATATATAGTATACTACTTATGGTATATCTTGTGATCATCTTGGCGAGAAGTAGTTTGTGTAAATTGGAACTTTATCTAAGAATAGTTAGACACTTGTTTTGTATTGTACTTGATATGTATATCGAAAATAGATGCATATTTTATTTTACTTATTCTGTAAACTAAGAGATTTAATATGTATATCAAACACATACATTTTCTTAAAAGTATACACTTTTAAAATGCTTTTTATCAAATATATTAGATCAAACATGAATCAAGTAATATGAAATGAATGGAATTACGAATTGTGCAGACATGCACTTATAAAATGATTAATTACCTATTCGCTTGTGCATATTAATTCACAAATTAGTATCTTATTGTTAATAATTAATCGATCTTATCGACTGAGCCCTATCCATATAGCTCCTCCTTTGTCAAAAGGGAACAGTTGTACCAATTTTTGTTAATGGGCGGCTTGAAAGTGACCATCTTCATTAATTTAATTCTCTTTTTTCATGTTTTTTTACTTTTTCTTTATGTTGTGGGTTGACAATTATATATAAGGGGTTTTTATTCATCAAATTAAAGCGAGACGACTGTGCGATTAATTATTATATCCACATTTATTTATTTTCCAATTTTTCTTAAGCACATGTCCTATACCCTACTACAACAACATTACCCCAATGCCTCAAAGACTCCCGTTCATTGCGGGGTAGAGGGGTTGGATGTACGCAACCTGACCCCTATGTTTAAAAATATTAGCGCGACTGTTTCCGGATGACCCATGATGAGCGTCGAAAGTTGCATTGACTAATTGCTACTTCACAATTGAAAGAAGCGCAGATATTTTAAAGTGTCATTTTGCTTTATTTCATCATAATCCAAAGCAAAAAAATAGTAAATCTTTGGCTCCATCCAAAATTGATGGAAAAATGTCCTATACCCTACTATTTATCTTAATTAATCCATCTACTTTCAATGAATCATACACTACTCTCTCCTCCCTACTAGCCTTTTTAAAAAAAAAAAAAAAAGAAATTAGAATAGTGTACTAGTTAGGATATGAGAATATGTGACAAGGTACGTAAGAGTGATCTAGTAATCAATGGAATAGATAGAGAATCATGAGATATAAGGTTTCAATAAAAATAAAAAGTAATTTTTTCTCATCTATCCAAGTGTTGATATACACAATATCAAGTAATTGTGTTGATCGGACATATATCTTATGAAACTAGTTAATGTATGACGTGAGAGGTGGCAATGTATGGGTGACAGAAACTTGTAGTGGATGTGTCCATGACGTGTCACTACTACCCAGATGTAGAGAATACAAGTAATGGTAAACTCAAAATAAAAGTCAAAAATTTTATTTTTTTTTTCTGGCTAGAAGAAAAGAACACGCAGAGAAAAAGTCGTCTTGTGCTAAGTAGGAAATATTATTATATATTGTATTATTGAAGTAGCAAATAATTAATTATATAATAATAGATAGATATTAATTAGATTCCCTGTTCAAGAGATAAGAGAGAAGATTCAGGAGAACACGATGAAGCCCATTATTGGATCAAACCCAAGATTCTTCTTTCTTACTTTAAAAAATTTCCATTAATACATAATCAACTCATCATTTGATGGGATGACATATATTTTACTAATAAGGTGGTAGCTAGATGTGAAAGATTACTCACCAATACCATACAGGATAGGAGAATTTGAATATTGCATGTTGCCATATTCTATCTGTTAAACATGCATCTATAGTTCATGTCAAAGATTTTTTTTTATGCTTGCCATCTTAAGGGGTGAGTTAGAAATGAATTTACTACACACACACTGCCAACTAATAATCTACTTGTTACACCTCAATCAATGAACCAAACAACCATTGCCACACATTTGTTTTATTCCACTTCCTGGGTTGTATTATTCCTGCATTTTTCACTTGTTTTTATCACTGTCAAACCAACCCCTCGACTCTATCATTGAATTTTGACATTTTGGTACCATCAAAACTGTGTAATAGACGTGTAATCTGTAAATCACCCCTGCCCCAAAAAAATTAAATGAATCATCTCACCATATTCAGGCCAATGCATAAAGGGGAAAAAGAGGCCACAACACAACATCAACAAATGGGACAGGGAAATAATCTTTCTTTCTACACAAAATGGGACAGGGATATAATCTTAACCAGTGCAAATCTGATGATTACATCAATACCAATTACAATACGTAAAATCAATCAACTAGGTCTCGATCCAAAATTGGCATGGGCTGACTACATGACCAGTAATTCACAATATCTGCATGAATACAGATTGCAATCCCACAAATAATTCTGCCAAAATCTGGTTCCACAACCGAGTAATAGGTTCTACAGTCAAGTATAGATAGAAATAGAAGAGGATTAAATGATAATGAGCACAAAAATTCAATCTCAATTGTTGTTGATGAACCTGAGGAAAGCCATTTCCATTTCCACAAGAAAAGGTGCAATGAGTTGGTGTTAACAAACAATAGCTACAACACATTAACTAGCTAAGACCAGACAGATGCTTGTAACTACAACAGCAGTGAATATCAGGCGACAACATGTACAAATTCTGTTTAATAATACAATTACATTTCCCTCTTCTGAGGCTGTTCAGGACATCAAGCTAGAGAAGCTCTGGGGTTCTTCAGATATTTCCCCAAAATATCCAAGGCTCTTACTCGTTGTGCCTCTTTCGCTGAGAAATTTCAGGAGCAAACCAAAAAAAAAAAAAGAAATTTAGAAACAATACCAGCACGAGAAAAGGAGGTCCTTTTGGAACTAATTGTGCTAAAAATCTATAAAATAGGAAATTTTGAATGAAATGGACTGAGAACATCTGAACATGGCACAACTTTTTCACCGTCACATTTGGAACAGAGAAGGCAGAGAGAAAATAGGCAGAGTTTTGACTCTGCCTAAAGCATAATTATTTTCAACAACTAATAATAGGTCCAGTATCAAATATAGCAGCAATTCTCTTTCTGATGCCCCAATGAAGTACCATGCTATCAGAGAGCAACCAATGCCACAACATTATATAACCACTCCAAACTTAAACCAAGAGGAAATAACAAAATGTTAATCAAGACAATGTACAAGTCGTCCGCTTTTGAGAATTCAAATCTACCAAAACTTAGTCAGAGGCAATTCCCAGGAATTGTAGGAATGCAACAACAACATACCCAAGAATTGTGGGAATGGCTTACCAAAAATCTCAATACTATAAAATCAAAATTAACTTGTAATCCAATTCATAACTATCTTGGGGGTCAACCCTTTCAATAGAACCAAGGGACACACACAAAAGACTTTAGGAGATATCAAACACCATTGCCGTTTCTAACCAAGTAGAAATCCAAAAAAGATCAGAAATTAATTCTTGAAGCAAAATGCATCTTACAACATAAACCAACAAAAACAAATAAATCCAACACATCAAAAAAATGGAAAAAGACAAGTCAAGGCAAATCTGGAAGTACAGCAACAAAGTCAGCAGGTTTACTTACTTTTTCATTCAAATCACATCTCTAGGACTATAATACAGCAACAATAAAAGCAAAAATCGTAAAGTACCTTCCTCCAAGGCAAGCCGGATGGACCTCTTCTCCAGTTCAACAGCATGATTGCTTAGGTCAACAGAGGAGAGAGAACGAAGCACTGCCCAATGAGATTATATTTGATAAAATGAGTAAGAAGACGATTTACAACAGACAGATAATTCACTGAACAAGCCTCAAAAAATTAGACTACATACTCTGGACATAATCCTCTTGCTTTGATTGCTCCAGTCTATGCAGTAAGTTCTGCAATTGGAAGTACCGTTCTTCCCAATGCTTAAAATTAACCTTATTGGGGTTATCCGACAATAGTCTGGTAGAAGAGACTTGAGGGTTGCTAACATTAACTGAAGCTAAATTGTTGTTCGACTCTCCTGTAGTGGGAGGATCTGAAGGTTTTGTGGACAAGGAGCAGCCTGAAGGAGTGCATGAGATTGACGAAACTTCTGGAATATATCTAGCTTCTTTCATCTGGACTTCTGTCTGAGTTTTCTCATCATGTTGACTAAGCTTTTTCAGTTGTGGATTATCAGTAACACCGCTTTGGTTGTTATTAGCAGCAGTTTTGCTTAACTCTCCTTCAGGTCTTCTACGAACATAGACAAGATGTCCACTAACAGAATTGTTAGTTGAGCATCGGTTGAGTGGGTTCACTAGGCATTCTGGAGTAGCTCTTTTGGAGCCAGTTAAATTAGAAACTTTATTCACCATATCATTCGCTTCATGAAATAGTGGGCTTTCAATGGATTTGGTGGAAGCAACCATATTCTCGCCCTGTGAATCTTGTAGTGCAGGTCCCACTATCGCTACTGGCACCGACAGCTGTTTATCATGCTTGGGTAAACCAGATTTAGCATTACTCCGCCTATGGTCGCTTGACTTTGAATCTACTGTTTGTTGACCCATCTAAGAGAAGGTGTATGTTAGACGATTAAATAGATCTTGCTTTTTCAAGTAATTATGAACAAATCTTGTGTTACTCAAGTACAAAAGTTAGAAGTTAGTTAAATCTGAAAGAGAAATTCATAAGTCCAATATTCTCTATTCCATTTTATATGACCCTCTTTTTTCTTTAGTCCGTCCCATAAAAGAGTCACACCTTCTATACATGGAACATCTTTAATTGAAGTATTCTCATTTTTCCTTATAGAGTTGGCATGGCATGTTGCAAAGCAGTATATCTTACGAGTATTTGTGGTGTATATTCATATATGAAATGAAATGAAACGAAGAGAATATATACCATAATATGAAATGAAATGAATGGAATATATACCATCATATCAAATGAAATGAAGAGAATATATAACTACCAATGAGGCCATAAGCAGCAGTAAATTCTTTGAAAAGTTATGGATCTTAATTCTCCATCAGAAAGTTTATATGTAAATGCATGTTCCTAACAACCTAAACTTGAGATATGCTCGAACACGTGACAGCTTAAACTAAAAATGCATAGTAAAAGATAATTAAAGTTTAGCAAATGAACAAGGGAAAATGCACAAGTACCACACACACACACACCAAAAAAAAAAAAAAAACTATAACAAAAATCCCAGAGACACACTTAAACTTTAACTTGGTCCTATTACCCCCCTGAACTTATTTTTTTTGTAATTAAATACCCCTTATTTGTCTACTTAACACGCCTAACCAGCTAAATTATATTGTGTGTAGTACACGCGCGGACCTCACATGCCATGTAGGCAAAGAAGGGACATTAAATTACGAAAAAAATAAGTTCAGGGGGGGTAATAGGACCAAGTAAAGGTTTAAGTGTGTCTTTAGAATTTTGATTATTAATATCAACAAATTGATATTTTGAATGATCTCTATAATAAAATTAAAAAAAATTATCTAAATGAATATAGTTGATATAAAAATATATCAAAGATTTGGCCCCCTTGCATGAACACACTTTGCACAGATATT
>JAOTQJ010000001.1:37773371-37784903 GCA_025642045.1 Solanum sejunctum | reverse complement strand
CAACAAATTGATATTTTGAATGATCTCTATAATAAAATTAAAAAAAATTATCTAAATGAATATAGTTAGTATAAAAATATATCAAAGATTTGGCCCCCTTGCATGAACACACTTTGCATAGATATTGCACAACTGCACAGTCGAAAAAATGAGTACTATTTTTTATTTCGTTATATATGTATACAATATAAGCATCTTAATCAAGTTTTGAAAGAAAAAGAACTAGAAGATCGAAATTTTTTACTTGAAGTCAAGTAGCATCGTGACATATAGCTCTCAAATTTCCTCTGCTAATTTTTTTGATCTAAAAATACACATTGACATTTTCTTTAGCTCGAACATATCCCTAAAACTAATAGATCAGATTATTTTTAAGATTGTGTGTTATTATTTTATAAGCAAACTTTAGATAAATATTTTGAATTATTAAAAATTGTAATTTAAAATGCACAACTACCCGCCAAAAAATAACCAAAATCCCACAGACACACTTAAACTTTTACTTGGTCCTATTACCCCCCTGAACCTATTTTTTTCGTAATTTAATGCACCTTATTTATCCTTAACCACACGCCTAAGTTTTTGCGTGTAATATACGTGCGGACCCCACCACGTAGGCAAAGAAGGGGCATTAAATTTCGAAAAAAATAAGTTAGGGGGGTAATAGGATCAAGTTAAAGTTTAAGTGTGTCTCTGGAATTTTGGTTATAGTTTGGGGGGGTGCTTGTGCATTTTCCTAATAAACAAAAACCAGATCATGACAAAAGCTACTAATTTTAACCAAATAACTGTTATTATCTAGTCAAGAATTCCACAAACATTTTAGTGCAAATAGACTTATAATTTTTTTCTTAATAGCCACGATAGAATGACTTAAACTACACAAATTTTGAGATGTAACAACAAGAAGTATTCCTCCTCTTCCTCCTCCTCCTCCTTCTTCTCTCTTTCTATTTAAAGGATAAGCAACAAGAATGAAGGCAGAAATCCATCCAGAAAGTGTATATCCTATAAAGCCATTTAGTTACCAACTTGAACAGAGCTTGCTTTATTCCTAATCTAGAACCTTCCCATGGAAAAACACCTTGTGGCTTAGAAAAAGGAAAGGTTGGTTGTTCCAGATCAATCTTCTCTGCAACAAAAGATTCTTTCAAAATCCCATGACACACCTTTTGCCGGACATGGGGATATTTGAAAACATTGAAGCGCCTTTCCTCCAACTTTTCCTAGCTAAGGATGAAGCATGATGTTAAGATCTTTGTTTAGAATGGTTTGGTTTGTCAATAAGCCAAATACCAAGCTCTAGCACCTGCTGGACTTCTACAACCTTTCCCTATACCCGATCGGATATGGGAAGATGTTTCACTGGACGTCATTAGAGGACTTCCTAAATCTAGTGGTTTTGATACAATTTTGGTTGTCGTAGATCGTCTCAGCAGGTGTTCTCATTTCATCCGACTTTCTCATTCATATAGCCAAGATTGTTGCTAATGTTTTTTGCAGAGAAGTTGTGCGTCTTCATGGCATTCCTCAGTAAATCCTATCTGATAGGGATGCTATCTTTCTCAGTGCTTCTGGCAGGAGCTTTTTCGACTTAATGAAACAAAACTAAGGATGGGTACATCATACCATCCACAATCTGATGTGCAAACAGAGGTGGTTAACAGATGCTTGGAATCATATTTACGATGCTTTGTTATGGAGAAGCCTCATACATGGAGTCAGTATTTACCATGGGCAAAATTTTCTTTTAGCACGGCCTTCCACTCAACCCCAGTGACTACCTCATTCAAGGTTGTTTATGGTAGAGACTCTCCATCCATAGCTCCTTATGTTCAGGGAGAAACATGCATTGCCGAACTTGAAGAACAACTTTTGAACCGGGATGCCATGCTGAAAATTCTCAAGGATAACCTTTTAAAGGTTCAAACTTGAATGAAACAGCAAGCTAATGCTCATCGTCGAGAAGTTACCTTTCAAGTTGATGATTATATCTTTCTACGAGTTCAGCCTTACCATCAACGTTCTTTAGCTCATAGCAGATGCGAAAAATTGTCACCTTGATTTTTTGGGCCTTATAAAATTGTATGATGTATTGGACCTGTTGCTTAAGAATTGGAGCTACCTGCTTCCTCCAAAGTCCATCCGATTTTTCATGTATCTTTGCTACGTCTAGCTCATGGCAAAAACGCTGTCATACCACCATCCCCTCTTCCTCTTATTGAAGATTGGGAACTCGCCATATCTCCTGCCAAGATTCTGCACATCAATGGGTCAATGAAGTTGGTGCTTCTTCTTTGGAACTGCTAATTCAATGGGTTGACTGTCCGCTTGAAGAAGCTAACTGGTAGAACTATGATCTCATTGTAGATCAGTTTCCTTTTTTCTGCCTTGAGGACAAGGCAACTTTTCAAGGGGGGTGCACTGATACAAATGCTTCATTATGGACTTACTATAGAAGAAAATCTAAACAAGCACGTGGAGCTAATCTATCTTAGTTTCTTTGTTTTAAGTAGGATAAAATATGTAAGCAGTAGTTATCTATAGTAATTATAAGTAGTAGTTATCTACAGTATTAACTGTTTCAATCTCTAACTGTTAGGAGTTTTCTTAATGTTTAGTATAAATATGTGTATTCAGAAGAATTTTGCAGGAAGAAAAGTATTATTATTATCTTTGTATCTGGATATTTGTCCATTCCATATGAACATAGTTATTGCTTAATGCAGTGTTTAAGATTCTTGCACTTTATTTAACCAGTAAAGTTACATTTTCATCTCATTTCATTTTAGTTTCTATCAGATGAATGTAGAACATCAGCAATATATGCCAACATTTGCATGTCAAGTATATATATTTCCAAGCAAACGTCTTTATAAAGAAATATGAACAAAACGGACTAACTGTATGTCATCTGTTACAGAGTCGAGAATTTTACTCTCACCTCATAGGCTCACAACATCAAGATGATGAAGCATGACATGAGAAGAATATGTTCCATTCAAAGTGGTTCCATTCCAATACATAATGAAAATGATCTGCAGCTCTGAAAAGAAGCAGCAACTCACATGAGAACATATTCCAGTTTCAGTGGTTTTCAACAACCAAAAAAACAAAAATGGAAGACGATCCCACAAATTTTTTGGTAAAATTGAGATAAATAAAATAAGCTCTGCTAAATTGGTTTGCATCTTTCCACTTAATCTGCATGGTTTATAGAAGTAATTTTGCAAGTACTACTTCTAACAATGTTGTAAACACAGTTCTCAATGAGCCAATTCTTGCCTAGTCCTTTTTCCTTTTTTTTAAACCATCCTACTGCCTCATCTTAATAGCAAAGAAAATACCACCAATTACTGATCACATTGATGCTCATAAAAGTTTAGTAACATTATCCACTGTATCAAGAAATTATGCGACCATAAGAAAGACAATTAATCCAAATAAACAATTTTGCATTTGGTAAGTTAATTCCTTAGATAAAATAAATTAGAATTTATCCCCTAAAAAGATTCATTTGTTAAATTTATCCCAAAAACATACTAAGATAAAGTTTGAAAAGATAAAGAGCTTAAAACTGGAAAACAACATGTTTTATAATTCTCAAAATGGAAAGAAATTTATCATTCCAATAGACTACCTTGTCTAGTTTGTCTCCTTTTTGGGTAGTACTCCAGTTCTATCTTATTGTGAACATAAGCAAAGGACTTGTTTTCAATATCATTTCAAGTAAGGTAATTGGAAGAGTGTATGATTCATGGATCATTGAGGAAATAGGCAAGTCATTTGATCCAAGAAAGGAAGTTGGTAAATTTGTAGTTCAAGCTAATAAACGTAGTTGCCTCATTTTTCTTCTTTTCTGGGGATGAGGGTTAGGGTCAGGATTCTGAAATCAAAAAGAATCCAACAACAATAGGTCAAAAGCAATGGGGGAATACAGTAAAATCCAAATTAGTATATATAATTGAATGAATAAAAGAGGAATTTCGACAAGCAATGAAATCAGACCTTAATATGCGTATGCTTCCAAGTTGAGAGAGGAATTAATTGTTTGACGAAAAGGGGCAATGGCTCTCAGACTGTTGATCGTATTCGTGCCTCTCAGATGGGAGCTGTTTGTTATTGCTTGTTCTAACCCAACTCTCCTCTCGGGTGTCCCTTATATCTATCTAGGAAATAAAATAAAATTTGTTAGATATACTTTTGTTTTGACAAATTGATTATTAATTATTAATTGCAAGTAAAAGTATATATTTTGACATATGATCTTTTAACATCAAGTGGGAATTGATCGTTGCCCCTCCAAATAAAATTTTAGTTTTCTTTTTTTAAAGAAAAAAATTGGGGCAGGAAAAAAATAAATGGAGAGTAGATTACAATGTGAAGAATAGAACTCTCACAAAATTCAGGTAGTCAATCAACTTATCTACTATATTTCCTAAAAATTATTTATTAGCATTTTTTTTTACAGTATGAGTATTAGAAGGTAATACTAATCAATTCTAGAAAACATAAAATATTAAGTTTTGTGACAGGACTATGAATTTATCTGCATCATAAAAAATTTAGACCTTGACTCTAGTGAATGAGATGAAAAAAAAGGGGCAAAAATATCAACTTGTTTAGACCACCAATGTAATCTACTAATTGAGTTCCTATTTACAAATTCTTCCATTGAGAATCTCACACCGTTACTAATCCAAATTTTGTTGAACTTAACAAGTTTCTGCCGAAGGTCAGCTTTCTTCTCTAGTTAAAATTTGTGTACTAGTTTTTCTTCAAATCCATCGAGTCATTAATTGGTCTTGTCTGTATGCAATTTGCATGCGACTTGAAGTGTGGCTTTGTGGTGTTCTTCTCAAACACTGACTTTGACAATAGTTGTACTACCTCATCTTGGCAGCACCAGAATTAATACCTTAATGCTGCATGAATTCAGTGGCGTTGTCTTTTTACTTATATTATGTATACTTCATTAGATGCGGTTGTTTATAAGATGTGTTCCTTCAAAGATTTTCAACTGTTTGATCTATATGAACCATCAACCTATCATTTGTGATGAGAGTTTCCAGAAAAACCACCTCTCTATCTCTATGAGATAGTGGTATGAGATAATGGTAAAGTCTGCGTACATTCTATCATCTCCATCTCCGGACCTCACTTGTGAAAGTCCACTGAGTGTGGTGTTGTTGTTAATATGTGCTCTCAGACTTGGAGAGGTGAATTTCTTTTTATTGGTAAATTGGCTGGCGAATATGTTTTGAGAAAATTAATTCTTGTATTATTTTGGGCATTGGATTAGGGGTTGTGGATTCCTTGTCCCAGACGGTGTTTCTGGGGCAAGAAATTCCTTTATCTCAAACTCCTGCTTTCTTGCATTCGCTTATAGTACATTCTAGACCTTCTGATTATGCAAATGAGGAAAGAACATTTGGACTGCCAAATGGTCTTTAAATTTTCCTGTCACATTGATCGAGGACTATTGGGTAAGGAGAACACAAAAGCACCACCCTCGAAGGAGTGTTGTAGTGCACAATCTAAATTTAGTCAAGGCTCTAATGTGGGCTTCGGACACCAAGTGACAAACCAAAAAAAAAAATAGCAGCTCTCCATTTCGTAGGAATGTACTCTTAGTACACAGCTTACCTCCCCTGACAACTGAGATGGCAAATTGGATATCACTTTTCTTTTATTTAATATTGTTTATCAGGCCAAATTATAGAGATAAATGAGCAAGGGACGCTTCAGAATGTATATAGAAGAATAACAGCATGAGCTGAAAGAATGTCTCGGAATGAGCAGTTCAAGCTATGGATTAAACTACTGAGCGCAATTCTCCTGTTTGTAGAGCAAACTTGCGGTGCTGTGAGAGAATGGAAGGGATTTTGACTGCCTGTATTCTTGAGGCCAAGTCAATTTCACAGGATCCCTTGTAATCCTTAGCGGCATTCAGTATTGTCTGGAAAATTTGCAGAGGATCACCATGACTGACCACCAACACTGTGCATCTGCAATTGAAGTGTCTGAGTCACAATTACATAACGACTTCCTTTACACTAAAATTCTCCTACTTGACATGATAAATTTTGGAGGTAAAAGCATAATAAATACCCTTGAAATTGTGACTCCATGAAAATCAATGCATTCGTGAGTCTAGACACAACATCTGCAACACTTTCTCCACCTTCAGGCTGCTTGAATGGATCCTCCTCATCAAGAGCCCATATATCAGGATACTAAAATCAGAAAGAATCAATCAATTCAAGAGCCACGAACCAAGTACAAGTGCTTATAAATGTTGAAGGTCTTTTAAGATTGTGCTACATCCACTTGATTTTGAAATGCAGAAGCGTACCAACTTACTTTATCATGAGACTTGAGTTCATAAGAAGGACCAAAGAAGCGCTCCCGAAGATCATCTAGAACCTGTTATAACAAAATTATCTTAACTCTGAGCTTATCAACAGAAGCTACTCAGATTAAAACCAAAATCATAATGGAGCCCCAAAGAATCCTTAAATAATACTAAAAGACTTTGTAAGCTTATTGGTGATCGACTCGAGTCCATCAGGCAAAGAATGATATAAAACATGAAAAGTTTATAGCAGCTAAATCAAATTCACTTTTAGAAGGAAAAGTACATATCAGTTCAGCTTAACCATATAAATTTAGAAATATGCGCATTTAAGGAAGCAATGACACGGTGAAAAAGAGAATAGCCCAAACAGTTCATCCTTACTATTTTAAATGACCATATCTAAAGTGAATGGCTTATATCAATACGGAACAAACTATATTTCAGCCTAGGAAGTAACAGTCCCTTTAACTTGTTTCTATAGATCCTTGCTGCTTTTGACCTCAATTCATGTCATGTACGTTGTAATAACCGTAATCTGAGTAAGCATTGTGAATTTATCCTTTTAAGAATGTCTGGAAACAAAGTACTGCGATACAACTTAAACACGCCTTTATTGTTCTTTTGATAAGCCAAAAATTACTTGTATACAATCTTGCGACCAAATAAATAAATAAAGTACAAAAAGGATGATACAAGATGGCGTATATGTCCTTGGTGATGGTTAGATAGTCTTACCATACACTGGGGTCCTTCAAATGAAATATGTAGAACTGATGCAACCACTTGTGCTGTATGAGTGGTTCTTGAGAAAGGAGAGTAGCAAATTCGAACATTTTCAAGAGGTATGTTATCTTCTTTGAGTACCTGCTACCAGAAAACATATTGCCGGTAAACACCATTAATAACTTAAGCTTATAAAGAATACATAAAGCCCTTTTTGGCCCAAATAGAATAACTTATAACATAATTACTCAGGAACAAGAACCATAGGATAGCCTCTGTTTACCCTCTCTAAGTGAAGGGCAGATAACAGAAACATATACATCAAGGTGCTAATCATCAGAAGACTCTGTCACTGGCACAAGCCACCTCCAAGGAAACATGATTTTGCAACTGAAGAAAGTAGTGATTTTGACAAAAGATTGAGCTTCCACATGATAGTATTATAAGGGGGATATAAGCTCATGCATGGTCCTTTTAGTATGCGCTTCTTTTTTTAGGTTACATTGAGGACAGGATTCATTCGTACACTAGTAACGAACATTCTCTCGGTGTACTAGTTCGTTTTCTCCATGATGTGCAGGCTTTCTTTCAAGACTACAGTTACTCCAATTTGATCGACCATTGACACGGAAAAGGAAACAACTGTTCACATGTGATCTGAGTTTTAGTAGTTTAAACTGTCGCCATCTCCTGCTATCTATGTTGGATGAGGAAGCATTGATAACTTAAAGACCAACAGATAAAAATGATAGTTCTCATAAAAGAATAATGGACATGGAGCACTGAAGCTTCTTACTACAGAGGCATTCAAATCCCAAGGAGTTCCATTGGAATAATAAAAAAGAGCCCTTTGATAACATCCCAGGACATACAATACCATATATAGTCAAATGTTAATAGATAACTTGCCATTATGGTTTATTTAACCACGCACAAGAGAGGAGGAACATTTTAATCATGAAATGTCTGCTGGGAAACAAAAATCTGAATTCATATGAATACAAACCTTTAGAAATGACTCTCCAGCCAATTCTGCTTGTTTGATTCCTTCAGGAGCCAACTTAAATTGTTCAAGTATTCCATTTTCCTGTAAAGGTCACAGCTCCTTTCAGTAATTTAAATTTAACATTTGTTATTAAATGGGACTTGTTATGGAATAGTAGTAAGGCGTATGCAAAGTGGGGAAGAGGTGCCAGATCCAGTACATGATATTCAAAAAAAACATACAAGTAATGTATAATGCGTGAATCAGATGAGGTTTGATTCAGCAATTGTTAGGGCAAAGGGGAGCAGAAGGTGGTTTTGGGAGGGTTAATATGATATGGAGAAGAAAAGGAAAGAGGAATTCACCATGGAAGAAACAATGAGGCCCATTTCATTGGGAATGCTTTTTCCATGCCTCACCACCCAATATCTGTTCCTAACGCCACACATTCTCTCCCAAGTTCTTCCAATCCCTAACTTTGCAGATAGCAATGGAGCGCCGGGTGCTTTGAGTTCCTTAATTTTTTAACTACTATTAGATCTCCATAATCTAATTTCATAAATTTCCTATATTTAAATTTGTGAATGAAAATTTTAGATTGCTAGCATGTTGCCCTAAATCTAATACTCCCTCCGTTTCTATATTTTTTTATAAATATTTATCTTATATTATAAAAGCATTGATAAAATTAATTATTTTTTTCTATTTTATTCTAGCATTAATTAGTATATTAATATTTTTTTATAATTTAATTTAATATACATTAAAATAAATGAAGAGTAAAATGATAAAGTCTATTAATGTATTAGTAATTTGTTAATAATGCTCTTATAATATGGGATAGAAAGAATATGTAGAATCTTCATTTCTTCAATCATATATTTTTACTTTCTATTTATGATTATATGCATTAATTTGTATTAGATATTTTCTTTTCAACGTTGGATTAATTTTATTGTGTTGAGATTAAATGGGTTATTGCCTATTCTAATAAAATTTTTTAACTTGTCGAACAATTTCTGTCAGAGATGTTATGGTTGGGAATATAAGTGAGGCGGTATTGTAAAATTGGTATATAAAACTTAGTGATTTTATGCAATTTCAGCAAACAAACATGGTTATGCAAAGTGCAAACTAATATTTTTAATTTTCACTCAAACATATAATAATAGACTGATTTTCAATTAGTCATTGTTTGTTTAAATTAGCACAAACTCGCATACACTTGCAATTCATTTGTCTCGCATTAATTTTTAAAAAATAATTTTAACTCATCCCACCTTCACCTAGTCTCAAACCTGCAATTGCCTCACATAGCTTAAACTCCACACTCGTCTTGCTTCATTGCTACCCCGACCTAACCTACTTATACATGAGCCATCAATAACTGCTAAGACGATGATCCTTTTATGTAGCTAATCTCTTCATAGATGACTTTCGATTGTCATCCATCACAACTTGTAGATTATCTTCTATTGATTTATCAAAATATTATTTTTATTGTAATTTTTATTATAAATAATTGTATTATATTAATTTGCTCATATATAATGTAGCTTGTGGATTTTACCTTATTATTTAGAGCATGTTTCATATACCAACATCATTTTGACTTTTGATATCGATGAAAAGATTTTGTTCATTGTATCCTTAAATTGTTGGTGTGGTACATATTCGTCTTTAAGTATACTTTCTATCTCAATATTTATTTTTTGAATATTATACTTAATAATACAACTAACTAACATGATACACATGAATAACACATATACAAATAACTATAGGGACGGCAATGGGAGGGATGAATCCAAAGTGGGACGGAGCAAATTTTAGTTATGCAGTGCTGGACGGGTTATAGGCTATGCGAGGCGAAGTGGGCATGAGACGGGTTGAAATAATCATTTCAGAATTTGATGTGGGTTGCGGGTGTATGTGCCATGTAGATTTAAATAAAATAATAGTTTTGATTTTAATATATTACATTTTTAATATGTCTAATAAAATTATATGTAAGAACATAATAATTACAATTACAATAATGATTAGAAGTGCTTTCAATTACAATATTATATCTAAAATATATAACAACAAGAAATGAAAAAAATTTAAATTGAATATGACAAATAATGATCGTAAATTTAAGTCATTTTATGACTAAACAAAATTTATAGGAATAATATTTTTAAACAAATAAATAAATAAATAAATTTTAAAAAAATAAACTTGTATACTAAAAAAGAATTATCCTTACAACTTTAATTATTTTAATTTCAACTAAATATTTTTTATCCATGGTCTGGCCCTCACTCAAGCTCTATCAAATCTCAAGGTAGCAGAGCTTAGTTGGACGGGACTCATAGGTCCTAGTTCTAAATAAACTTGAAAAATTATATTCCAATTTCACCCAGATAATGAATGAAGTTGGGTGGACCTCATGGCCTAAATACAGCCGTAACAAAAATAATCTACGAAGGATTCCGTTTTGGTGACCTGAAAAAAGAGAGGGAGAGTACAATATGTTAGGCGCAATGAACAAGCTATACAAAATCTCGTCAATCCTTCCTCTACAAACTCCATTTCCTCATTCGTAATTCTCTGAAGCTCGAGAATAATGGCGCTAAATCTTCATCAAAAGCAAACTGGTAATTGAATTTTCTCTTTCTCTGTACATGCTCTCTATCTTTGCACTATCCTTTATGAATCTAATCACTTATTGAATTGCAGAATGCATTATGCGGATGTTAAATCTGATCCAGCCGGTGAACGCGGGTGCCACTGCCAACGAGGAGGTATACAAGATCCTGATTTATGGTCGATTCTGCCAAGACATTTTATCCCCTTTGATTCATATCAAGGACCTCCGTAAACACGGCGTCACCCTCTACTTCCTTATCGACAAGGAACACAAACCCGTCCACGTTGTTCCTGTTGTCTACTTCGTCCAACCCACGCATCTCAATGTACAGCGTATCCTTGCCGATGCCTCCAAGTTTCTCTAGGATTCCTTCCATTTGAACCTCTCCTCTTCTATTCCCAGTCCCTTGCTCGAAGATCTCACTTCCTCTTTTGAAAAAACTTTATGCTTGAAACGCTGGCTGATACCGGAATGAAATGTATCCAAATAGAGGGATGATCAATACTGTTTCACTCACCCCAGCTAGTCCAATTTTTCCTCCGAGGGGATAAGTGCTAAAAAGATCTACTACTTCAATACTTATTTTCTTTTTCAAAAAAAGATAATTTTGGATCCCATTGCATAAAGGGGTACTTAGATCTATGGAGAGAAGACAATTGATCGACTTAAACTTGAAACACTTTGTAGTCAATACGATTTTCTGGGCGGTGCAGGATGAATATTTGAAATATTAACTGATTTGTTTCTGCTCCAAGCACTATTAATTCTGACTCGATTGAACGGATCTCAAAAGTGCATGATCAGTACTTGGAGTTTGTCACGCTTGAGGAT
>JAOTQJ010000001.1:37761267-37773228 GCA_025642045.1 Solanum sejunctum | reverse complement strand
CAGATGTCCCCGTGGTGGGCCTGCTGAGATGGTGGCATCCCTGTTGGATCAACGTTTGAGAGACCATCTGTTAGCTAAAAATAATTTATTCTCCGACGCTGGGAATTTCACTAGCTCATTTCAGAGGCCAATTTTGTGTTTATTCGATAGAAACTTTGAGTTGTCAGTAGCTATACAGCATGATTTTAGGTATAGACCATTGGTTCATGATGTGCTTGGTTTGAGATTGAACAGGTTGAGTGTGCAGGGAGAGAACGGTGGTATGAAATCATATGAGTTGTTGGTCTTTCGAGTTCCCAGAGGTTGCTGTGGAGATAGAAGTTCAGTTGAACAAGTATAAGAAGGATGTTGAGGAGGTAAATAAACAAACTGGTGGGAACTCAGGGGCTGAGTTTGACGGGACTGACTTGGTTGGCAATACCAAGCATTTGATGAATGCTGTAAATTCCCTTCCTGAGTTGACAGAGAGAAAGCAAGTCATTGATAAGTACACCAATATTGCTACAGCATTGTTAGGTGAGATCAAGGAGAGATCCTTGATTCATATGCCAAAAAGGAGAATGATATGATGGTAAGAGGGGTCATTGATCGCAGTGAGCTCGTTGGAGCTCTCAAGGGGAAAGGGACTAAGGTGGATAAGCTGTGGATAAGCTTAGGGAGTCTGAGGTTGATACTACAGCATTTCAGTATGTAAAGAAGATAAAATCATTGAATGTCTCTTTAGCATCAGCAAATTCTGCTAGTAGGAGCAACATTGTTGATTGGGCTGAAAAGCTCTATGGGGAGTCTATCAGTGCTGTAACTGCGGGTGTGAAAAATCTATTATCCAGTGATCATCAGTTGGCTTTGTCTAGAACAGGAGAAGCATTAATGGAGGGAAACCCAATCCATAATTTAATTCTTATATTATTTTTGATCTTCGTGCACCCAAGTTAAGCTCTGGAATGAGCAGCAGTCATCTGAAAGGACCATTTAAAGAAGCTATTGTCTTTATGATAGGTGGTGGTAACTATGTGGAGTATGGAAGCTTGCAAGAGCTTGCCAATCAACAACAGCCAGTTAAGCATGTCATATATGGGACGACAGAAATTCTTACAGGAGGTGAGTTCATTGAGCAGCTTGCACTGCTGGGGCAGAAGATGGGATTGGGAACTAGTGTCGCAACACCAGCCCATTAATGCAGATGCCACTGGTGTACAATCCCTAATGGAAACCCTTTGTTGCTCAGTATTGAATGTGCATACTTCATCAGGCTACATGAGCAATTCATACACTTGAACGTCGTAAATTATTGAGTTTCTGGAGAAGAGTTTGTTGACCCTGTTCCTTGACCCTGATGCATAACAATCTTTAAATATAGAAGAATTCATTTGTAAGTTCAAACTTCTATGTGGGGTTGGTTTATAACCTCTGTTTTGTAGTTGATGTACTTGGAGCTGTTTGCATACCATCCCTCACTGTCCAAGGTGGTTTCTTTGTGTTCTTGATTTCATACAGTTTTGTGGTAATTTAAGTAGCTTTTCTCGTTCCTGTTGTTGTCTATGTTAGTTGCTTAGACACACTTGCAGTAAAAACATGTTTTATTCTTCTCTTTGTAAAGCTCGATGATAGGCACAGTTTGACTTCAAAACTTGAATGTGCATGCATTGCTGGCTTTTCACGTGTGCCGACTGCCGAGGAACAGCTTAATCCAGCTACTAGCCTGCAAGCTCCAAAGGGGAAAAGATGCCCACTTTCTATTTGATTGTCGCAATTTCGTTTTGGGCAAACAAGAAGGCAGTTTGTTTTGACAGGCTACTTTTCATGGTAAAATGCATTGTCGTATTTTTCTCATTATTATTTCACTGGTTTATCAGACATTGAGTAGACAATGATTTTCATGAGAAGAAACATGGGGGAAGCAGTACTTTGTGACTCAATCTATAAGGACCTCTGTAGTGTGTAACCATTTTGCATACATAATCTTGATATTTCGTTCTACCAAAATAAAGACGTAAGATTATAAGCGAACAGAACTTGACATGAACCACGTGAAGTAATGAAGTAACAACCAACCACCCCAACAATCTTTTAATAATACCGTTAGGTGCCATTGTGCTAAGCAGAGATTGTAAAACACAGACGTATTACTAATTAACAATATTCTAATGCAAACATTTAGTTCATCGAGAAAAATATGCATTATCAGGCCTGTCGTTAGCTATTAATTATAAAGAATTCTATAACTATTTTAAATTAATTATATAGAGGACAATTCAAGCGGTATATCAATCAATCATTAGTCGAACCTCATTATTACAGCAAAAAAATGGCAAACTTTGATGGCAGAAAGAAAGAGGTGATAGCGATTATTGGAGCTGGAATCAGCGGCCTCTTAGCCTGCAAATACGCAATTTCGAAAGGATTTGATCCAATTGTGTTTGAGTCGGAGAGTAGCATTGGGGGTGTTTGGACTAAGACCAGTGGGAGCACCAAGCTGCAGACACCAAAACCCGTTTTCCAGTTCTCGGATTTTCCATGGCCCGATTCAGTAACCCAAGTGTTTCCTGACCGGCAATCAGTGCTGGAATACATTGAATCCTATGCAAGACACTTTGATTTGGTCAGACACATTCGGTTCAACAGCAAAGTGTTGAGCATCAGCTATGAAGATGGTGGCGACTCATCAATTGTTAGTGGAGGATGGAATTTGTGGGCCGGAACTGGTGAGGCTTTTAGCAGTAAAGGCAAGTGGAACGTCACTGTCCAGGACACTCGAACCATATCCACACAGACACATGTATTTCTTTTTATTTGATCTACTAACTGCAATTTCCACTCTTCTTTTGCTTTAGACGAAACGACTACATCTTTCCCTTCCTCTGTTAACTTGGATTATGTGGCTTTCTACGCCATGGCCAGCTTAAATGTTCTTTCGTCCTGCCTATATCTTCTCTCGTTAGTGCTCATCTTGTGTTGGTAATTGGCCGTGCAAATGTTTGGAGATCTAGGTGGACTTTGATGATTAGAAATGAGTTCATATAAAAAAATTAGGTAAAAAAGGGAAATGGATTATATATAGGAGTCTTAATCCCTTTGTGTTTCTGTTAGTTAGCATGAGAGCACCACAGGTTATGAAGCAGTAAAGTAAAGCTAAGACACACACAATTTTAAAGGGAGGGAATTAGCGAGAAAAATTGAAATTTGAATTATGAAAAGTGGGTATGTATGAATTCATGTTAAAACTCAGTTATTTAGTATTTATCTTCAAAACATTAATATTCTAATTAGGCCCTGTCTTCACTTAATCATGGTTGATTTAGCCATTTTTATCAAGACTTCCTTACATCTTCTACAGATAATTATCTTTTCCCATTTACACAAGTAAATATTTAGTTCTCTTCCAGATATATTATTAGTTTATACAAAATTTTATATCTGTATACTAGTCATTACTTATAAAGTGGAGACAAAAGATAAATTTTGGGAAGTATTAATTTTTTGCATGCAGATATACCAAGTTGATTTTGTAATAGTTTGTGTTGGAAGGTTCAGTCAAGTCCCAAACATCCCTGAATTCCCTCCAAACAAAGGCCCTGAAGCGTTTGAAGGCAAAGTAATCCATTCAATGGATTATTCAAAGATGGACTCTCCCACTGCAACCAACTTTGTCAAAGGAAAACAAGTAGCCGTCGTTGGATTCCAGAAATCAGGAATGGACATTGCCATGGAGTGCTCTACAGTTAATGGTACCTCTTCCACTTGATTTCTTGTTTGTTTGTAAACATGATCAACTTAATTCTTGGTCTACACTACTTAATTAATTTATCTCGCAGGGGTTGAGTGTCCATGCACCGTAGTAATCAGGACACCACATTGGAACCTTCCTGATTATTTTCCATGGGGACTCAATTTGGGATATCTATTCCTAAATCGATTTTCTGAACTTACAGTTCATAAACCCGGTCAAGGCCTTCTTCTAAGTCTCCTCGCCACAGTTCTTTCACCATTAGTAATTACTTTCTTTCCTGATCAACTAATTAATTTGAATTCTACTCTCGTCCTCTCACAAATTAAACTACTGATCATTTTGACAGAGGTGGGCCTTCTCAAAATATATAGAAAGTTATATAAAACACAAAAACAGGCTTGCAAAACATGGAATGGTGCCAGAGCATAGTTTCTTAAATGAATTGAGTTCCTGTTCAGTTGCTTTAGTGCCGGAGGGCTTCTATGACAGAGTTGAGGAAGGAAGTATCAAGCTCATCCAGAAAGCAGAGATTTTGGGATTCACAAAAGAAGGTATGGTGCTCAAGGGTCAGGCTGAACCAATCAAATCCGACTTGGTCATACTCGCCACAGGCTTCAAGGGAATTGATAAGCTCAAACAAATTTTTGAATCACCAAAATATCAGCAACTCATAGCAGGCTCAGATGATTCTGCTGCAGTTCCCCTCTATAGGTGAGTACATATATAAAAGAATACTTTTTGCCAGCATGCATGCTCCAACACTATATCACATGTGGAAATAATGACATTATCAGGGAATGCATTCATCCCCGGATTCCACAACTGGCAATAATTGGATTCTCAGAAAGCGTATCTAATCTACACACCTCGGAAATAAGGTGTCGATGGCTGGCAGAACTTCTTGATGGAAAATTTAAGGTACCTAGCATCAAAGCAATGGAGAAAGTCATAGAAGAATGGGATAAATACAAGAAGAGTTATTCTTATAAGAAGTACTACAGGAGATCATGCATCGGTGCATTGCACATTTGGTACAATGACCAACTCTGCAAGGACATGGGATGGAATCCTAAAAGGAAAAAAGGTCTTTGGGCTGAGTGGTTCGAACCTTATGGACCACTGGATTACATCGGCTAATGTACCTAAAAGTCCTCCAGAACTTCCCCTCTCACTTTCAAGAATGAAACTTTTTTTCCTATGTTTTCTTTTACCATAACTACTATAAGGCTAGCATGTTAATAAATTTGCTGTAATACTTTCCGTTGCAAAGGGAATATCTTACAAGAGTGCTTCTGCCCAACTCAATATGTATATTGGTTACAGCCACGTGATTGTTTAAGTTACTTATCTCACAGATATGAAAGCGTTACAGTTTGTTCCAGATGGCTCCGACTACAGTTATCCGTCAATAATATCCAACATGCTCCACTCTTTCGTATTATTTCCAGCTTGTTCAACATACAGCAACTTATTTTCTTAAAATCTCCACTTTCATCCACCATCTGAGTCTAGCAACTAATGCTTGCAAAGGCAAAAGTCTATACTAAACAACATGGCTTCACACAATAACCCTTTTCTTAAATAAATACTCCAACTGTTTCATTTTAGAGGTGCCGACATGGAAAAGGAAAAACTTCTGAAACTTGTGCTTAAATGTGTACAAGTATCTCCACAATCACCCTTTTTCCAACCCTTCTAACTACAAGTAAAACAATCAAATTATGTTCCATTTACTTATATTGGACCCAACAAGAGTTAATGGATCAAGGATAAATAGTGCAAAAGACCAGTATAACCCTATTCCCTAAAGTCAACTGATATTTTTGAAATATACCTCAACAAACAATCCGTGACATGTTAAAAACTGATTAAGTAATGCAGCTCAGCCTAATAAAGGAGCCTAGCGAAATCAACTTAGTAACAAGAAGATGGAGAAAGTAAGGTGAAGAGCGGAATTTTCAATTAGACCAAAGAGAAAGGGCAGAATATATTTTGATTAAATAGATTTCTGGTTCTTTTAAAACCAGTTAGTTCATCTTCGTGGCAGGAATGTGAAACTTAACTGTTAATGAGTAACTAGTAAAAAAGGAGTAACTAACATTTTAATGAGAGAATAGCCATCATTGGAGCTGGAATCAGCGGCCTCTTGGCCTGCAAATACTGCCTTTCCAAAGGATTCCATCCAATTGTGTTCGAGTAGCATTGGAGGTGTCTGGACTCAGACCATCCGGAGCACCAAGCTGCAGACACCAAAACCTTTTTACCAGTTCTCTGATTCCCGTGGCCTGATGCGGTAACCGAAATGTTCCCTGATCAGAAAACGGTGTTGGAGTACTTTGATTTGGTCAGACTCATTCAGTTCAACAGCAAAGTGCTATGAAGATGGTGGCGACTCATCAATTGTTAGTGGAGAATGGAATTTGTGGGGTGGAACTGGCGAGGCTTTTAGCAGTAAAGGCAAGTGGAACCTCACCGTACAGGACACTCCAACCCTATCCACCAAAATGGGATGTTCAGTTTCTTAGCAATTCGTCCAATAATGAATCAGCAAAGTGGGATGTGTCTATTTCACATACTATAACATATTACAAAAGCCAATAAAAAACGCATACATAACCTGACGCTCCATTTTAATCCTTCGACTTTATTTTTCTTATACACCATTTAGATACAAACTACTGATTTTATAGTTTTATTGATGTTCTTTATTTCCACTTTTTCATTTTAAAAATCACCGTTTGTCCGTTCGTTTTCATAATTTCATTTTTAAATTAACTGATGAACATTGATTTTTTTTTAAATAATAATTTTTATTTTGAGAATTTCTCTATATTTTTGTGTAAAAAATAACATACAAGAATGTGGCGATTTTCGTATAGTGTGTACAACTAATATATGGACTATTACTCATGCATAGGCCCAAAATTCCTATGAAATATAGTACTAAATGATATCATAATAATATATGGACTATATAACTTACCAAAAGTACTCGATGTTAAATTGTCCACTTGAAACAAGCCATGCAAAAATGAAAAATTATAGCAAGTTTAAGGCTCTTCTGCGCAGGTATACCAAGTTGATTTTGTAGTAGTTTGCGTGGGAAGATTCAGCCAAGTTGCCAATATTCCTGAATTTCCTCCAAACAGAGGCCCTGAAGCTTTTGAGGGTGAAGTAGTACATTCAATGGATTATTCCAAAATGGACTCCACAGCTGCAACCAGTTTTGTCAAAGGAAAACAAGTAGTCATCGTTGGATTCCAGAAATCAGGAATGGACATTGCCATGGAGTGCTCTGGTAAGTTCTACGGCTCGACAATTAGTTGTCATCTTCCGCTTGATTTTTTGTTTGTTCATAAACTTCAAATTGACTCTTGGACAGTATTAATTAGGACACCGCATTCGAACCTTCCTGATTTTTCCCCGTGGGAACTCTCCTTGGGATATCTCTACCTAAGTCGCTTCTCTGAACTTATGGTGCATAAGCCTGGTGAAGGCCTTCTTCTAAGTATTCTCGCCACAACTCTTTCACCATTGGTAACTGCCCATATGTCTATATTACATCTCCGTTTTCTACTTTTCCTAAGCTAACATGCAATGCCACTTCACAGAGGTGGACCTTGTCAAAAAGTTACATAAAACACAAAAAGAGACTTGCAAGATATGAAATGGTGCCAGAGCATAGCTTCTTAAACGAATTGAGTTCATGTTCAGTTTCTGTAGTTCCGGAAGGCTTCTACGACAGAGTTGAGGAGGGAAGTATAAAGGTTATCAAGAACGCAGAGACTTTTGGATTCTCAAAAGAAGGTATGAACCAATAAAATCCAACTGTGTCATACTAGCTACTGGTTTCAAGGGAATTGAAAAGCTCAAACACATTTTTGAATCATCAAAATATCAGCAACTCATAGCAGGCTCAAATGACTTCCCCTTTACAGGTGAGTAAGGAAAAAATTACTACTTGTGCAAGCATTTATATGCATCTTAGTTATGTGGAAATAATAATGTACGGATGGGATTATTAATTATTAGGGACTGCATTCATCCCCGTATTCCACAACTTGCAATCATTGGATTCACGTCAGAGATAAGGTGCCGATGGCTGGCAGAGCTTCTTGATGGAGAAAGACATAGCAGAATGGGATAAATACAAGAAGAGATATTGTTATAGGAAGTACTACAGGAGATCTTGCATCGCACATTTGGTACAATGACCAACTCTGCAAGGACATGGGATGGAACCCAAAGAGAAAAAAAGGAGTGGTTCCAACCTTATGGACCAATGGATTACACTAGCTAATATAAGACCTCACATTCCTATGAATAAAATAAAATCGAAAAAGTACAACTTGTTTTTCCTTATTTGGTTTTTCTATCTATATTCATCTTACAAAAATGAGAATACTAAACTAAGATTGAATTACATAAATGTTCTTGCAAAACCTAAATATCTTTGCAAAAATCCAAACCCGCAGTTTAGACGTTCCTTAGCGAATTTATACCTCTAAATAATGAAAAGATTGCTATAATAATAACTATGTACGAGGGCAGAAAGTCTTTCAACCATGATAAAGGGTGGGTGAATTATGCTAAATTTAGGGTTTTTAAATGCAACATTTCAAAGAAGCATACCAATCATATTTCCAACCCATCACTGAAAAAGAGGCAAGACTCAAAACCTGAATGAAACATGTCATTTCTAACAGGAGAAGTATTTATTTTACATCTAATGATATAATAGTTCATGTCACAGCAGAGAGTCTGAGTCTTCGTAATTAGTTAATTAAAATACTTGGCAACTCCATCTTGTTATCTTTTCTGGCCAATATTCACCGGAGCACTACCTTTTCCAGTAATCCATGGAAAACTCAAAATAGCTTTTCCTCCCCTCATCTTAAACATATTGTAACATTCCTTTTTATTTATATTTTCTCCAAAAAGGAAACATTAGATTTCTTTTGCTCTGCACAAATAGTGAACAAGTATAAACTACTCCATTGATTGTTTACCGACGAAAAAACAGATAGATAGCAAAAATGTTAAATTCGATAACTAAAATTAAAAATAAATATTTTAGTTATACTTCTTAATAATTTATATAATTATAATTTTAATTATGATCCATAGGAATTATGATGAAACACTACAATTATTTTAAATTATTAAAATAGAGAGTATACAGGAAAAGGAAGACGGGAGTAGTAAGAGAAGTAAGAAAACCGCCTTCCTATTTTGTAGCCAATCTAGCAGTCGGTTTCCTAATGTACCATCATTATTATTACGGTTTCAAAATGAATAAATGGTTCGCCTATATCATATATATTAAAAATAAAATACAAACGAAATATAATTATATTTTTGTATCTTTTTAAATTTTAAATATTTATTTAATGCATGATTTATTTTTAAGAAAATAAGTTTTAAAAAATTAAACTTAAAAACTCAATTAATGAAAGATAAAATTAAAAAAAAAATTCAACATATCTCTTAAAAAATAAATATTCAATTATTTTAAAAATTCAAACACACTATTATCATTTTGAAATAAAGGGAATACTGGTCAAGAAGATTTTATACAATGCACAGCAATTATTTATAAATTATCATCTTATTAAAGATAGAATAAATATTACTAATGCTAATTAATTTTCAGTTTAAGGATTTTATACATATAAATTATTTTATTTTTATATAAAGTTAATATGAATTTTTTTAATTGAGATATCCTTAATTAAAATATTTTTCATCATTTGCATTAATTTTTTACTCAAAGTAATTACAAAATACTCACAAATATTATTGATACTCGAAACAACAAAGCTATAAAATTGAAGTATATGAATTTAAAACTAAAGAAAAGATTATAGTTAAAGCGGACCCCATAATTTTGAAAAAATATTTATTATATTAAAATAAAAATAAATAATTGTATAATTTTTTTTTCTAATATGAAGAGTCTATTGAGATATCCATAATTAAAATATTTTTCTTCATTGATTGTTGATATGTTATACAAAGCAGGTATAAAATATACACATATATTATCAACGGTCAAAATAATAAAGTTATAACAAAAAGACATGACTTTAATACCAAAAGTCATAGCTAAAATAAGTCCTATAATTTTAATAAATTTGTATAACTCTAATTAAATTAAAATAAAATAAAATAAAAATATTTTTTATAAACGACAACGACACTATGAGGGGTCTCGACTCTTTAAGAGTTAAAGGAAAATAAGGACAACATTTTTTTTCTTTTTTATTGATGAGAAAAAAGTGACTCTTAATTTTTCTTTACTTAATTTTTCAAATATTTATTTCTGTTTGATCTTTATTTTCTAATTTGCACTTCTTATTTAAATTCAAAGAATAAAATAATTTTTAAAAAGACAGCCCAACAGCATATTGTGGCGTTGTGGTTCTTAACTGACTTGAGTGGCAATGAGCAATGATTATCGTCAGCAATGACTAAAACTTATCCATTGAACCCAGCTACTTAACTTTCGCCACTGTCACGTCTTCCCTGACTCTAACATTAATACGTTACGTTCAAGTCAAAATGGTTATAATTTGCAATCAAAATCGTTAAAATTGTAACTTACTGGTTAATTATTCAATAACATAAAATTGTTTATTCTTTAAGTTTGTAGTTAAAACTTTTGTGGATTTTGGTTATATTACGGCAATTTTATCCCCTTTTTCATTTAACCAAGTAAGATGTGAGTTAAAATCATACATATAGATAGTTTGGAACTTATCTATTTTCAAATATCTATTCATTCAATTCTTCATTTTAATTTATTTGTGTGGTTTGATTTCTGTTCCTAAGTGCAACACAAGGCAACTTTGGGCATCATGTGAAAAGAGGACCAACAATCGTTGGCCTCTGTCAATATTTTGTTATCTCCTCTCATTTACACAGAAAAAGACAAGTCAAAAACCTCATGAATGATCACAAAAACTTAGCTTGTTTAATTTGAATCTGACGTGAAATGTTGATGCACTTCCCCGCACAATCTAAAAAACATGTTTTAGTTAGTCCATGCAAGATATATAATCATGCCATTAGCTCTTTATTCGAACTCACTCAGTATTACAAGTGAATCAATATAACAATGACGACACATTTAAATTTCAATTTAACTGATAGAAAGAAGAAGATGATTGGAGCTGGTGTGAGCGGCCTGCAAAGACTGCCTTTCCAAAGGATTCCATCCAATTGTATTCGAGTGGGAGAGTAGCATTGGGGGTGTATGGAGAAAGACTATTGGGAGCACAAAGCTGCAAACACCAAAAATATTTTATCAATTCTCAGATTTCCCATGGCCCAATTCTGTAACCGAAATGTTCCCTGACCAGAAAACGGTGCTCCAGTACATTGAAATCACTCCGCCACATTCAGTTCAATAGCAAGGTGTTGAGCATAAGCTATCAAAGTGATGGCGGAGAAGAGATGCTTTTAGCAGTAAAGGCAAGTGGAACGTCACCGTACAGGACACTCCAACCCTATTCACACAGATACAGGTAAAGGAAATGTGATGTTCATTTTCTTAGTACTTTGTTACCTCTCATAATTCATCACTTCTATGTCATATGTCTCAATCTCAGGGTTGGTTGAAAATGGATATGGCCAAACACATATGCTGATCCTTAAATTCCATATTGTTCCATATGAATTCTTTTAATTGCGGAAATATACTACTTACGAAACCATATCATACATAATATATAACCTACCAAAAGGACTCTCTATTTGAAATAAGATTAATATAATTAGAATGCCAAAATAAAAAATTGTGGCAAGTTATGTACAGGTATACCAAGTTAAGAAGAGATATTCTTATAAGAAATATTACAGGAGATGGTGCATCACTGCATTGCACATTCTGTGCAAGGAGATGGGATGGAACCCAAGGAGGAAAAAGGAATGGTTCCAACCTTATTACGCCAGCTAATCTTAAGACCTTAAGAATAAATAATGAACACATGACCTACATGAGCTATGATTTTATTAAAATAAAGCTCTGAATAAAATGAAGAAAGTACAACTTGTTTTCCTTATTACTCATGCTAATTCAACACAATATGTTCATTTGAACCTCAAGTATGTTGAAAATTAAACCAAATTTATTGAAGAAGATTGAAAGACTCAAAAAAAATTAAATAAAGAAGGATGAACCTAGTCCAAGATACATGTATCTAATCAAGAGTCTCTTTGTTTTATGACTA
>JAOTQJ010000001.1:37747254-37761167 GCA_025642045.1 Solanum sejunctum | reverse complement strand
AAGAGTAATCGAGATAATGAAACTATTTGAAAAAAAAAACAATCTTAACAACAATAACATACCCAGGGGTATCCCATAAGTGTGGTCTGGGGAGAGTAAAATATGCGTAGATCTTACTACTATCTCAAAGGTAAAGAGGTTATTTCCTAGGAACCCTCGTCTCAAAAAATTCATAAGCAAAATAAACTAGATACGGCGAAAAAAAGAAAAGAAAAAGAAGAAAAGGAAGAACGACTAATAACGAAAAGTACGTAATAGTATGTATATACGATAAAATTAACATATATAAGAGGAATAATGGTAACACAAATTATAAAGATACGACTAATACTACTATCCTACTATACCTCAAGGTCAGACATCAACCTAGCCCTACTAATCTATTAGTTTGCTACTCTAATTCTCAACCTCCACTCTTTTCTATCTAACGTCATGTCTCAGTGAGATCATGTTTCGTCATGTCTTGTCTGATCACCTCCCCCCAAATACGTTTTCGGTCTACCTCTATTCCTTCGTAAAATCAACATAAGATAAATTTTATGAAATAACGGATCTAACCGCGATATTACAATTAACACCCATCATTGTTCATAAAGCAAAAACAGAAAACTATTCACAAATTATTACGTTCCAACTGATTTTTTCTAAATTCAGAATAACGTATAATGAGAAAATCGACGCCGAATAAAGTGTATTGTCTATATCGACCTGGCCAAGTAGCATTTTTTTGTAGTATATATTTATTGATTGTTACCTGTCAAAAAACTATTCGTTCCGCTTCATGTTATTCCATACTTTTATTTTAAAGATTAATTTAGTAAATCCACTGTAATAAAAAATATCTTAAGAATTGCGTGTTAGAGTTAAGATGGAAGAGAGTTAGTGTTATAAATAGCAAATGGTATTCCTAAATATCAACATTCAATCCACAGAAAGAAAGAGTGTGGGTTTCCATGGCAAATTGTGATAAAAGGAAGGAGGTGATTGGGATCATTGGAGCTGGAATCAGCGGTCTCTTGGCCTGCAAATACTGCCTTTCCAAAGGATTTGATCCAATTGTGTTTGAGTGGGAAAGTAGCATTGGTGGTGTTTGGACTAAGACCATTGAGAGCACCAAACTGCAGACACCAAAACCCCTTTATCAATTCTCTGATTTTCCATGGCCCGATTCCGTAACAGAAGTCTTCCCTGACCAGCAAACAGTGCTCCAGTACATTGAATCCTACGCACGTCACTTTGATTTGATTCACCACATTCAGTTCAATAACAAAGTATTGAACCTGAGCTATGAAGATGGTGGCGACGAATGGATGTCTAAAGGCAAATGGAACCTCACTGTACAAGACACTCGAAACCTATCCATAAAGGTAACCAACTACACCCTTCTCGCTACTTCTAGCAAATAACCTTTTAATGGTAGTGTAGTAAATAAATACTTCTTCGGTCATAAATCACACTTGGAAAGAAAACGAAGTTGTTCAATTCCAATCGACAAGATATTCATAAAACGGATAACTGTAGGTATACCAAGTTGATTATGTAGTAGTTTGTGTGGGAAGGTTCAGTCAAGTCCCAAACATCCCTGAATTCCCACCAAACAAAGGCCCCGAGGCATTTGAAGGCAAAGTAATCCATTCAATGGATTATTCAAAGATGGACTCTACCACTGCAACCAACTTTGTCAAAGGAAAACAAGTAGCCGTCGTTGGATTCCAGAAATCAGGAATGGACATTGCCATGGAGTGCGCCACAGTCAATGGTACGAGGCGAGTTCAGGATTTAATGCTATTAGTACTCATCTGTATTCTTCCATCTACTCTGTACCTCTTAACTTGTTATTTTAGAGTAACAATCAATTTTGCAGGGGTTGAACGTCCGTGCACAGTAGTAATCAGGACACCGCATTGGAACGTTCCTGATTATTTTCCGTGGGGATTCCCTATGGCAAAACTCTATTTGAATAGATTCTCTGAACTTACGGTACATAAACCCGGTGAAGGCCTCCTTTTATATCTCATGGCTACAATTCTCTCACCTCTGGTAATTGCTCTTATCTAATTATATTATATACACATAAAAATGACTACTCCAATTACTAACTCATATTACTGATCGATTAAACAGAGGTGGGGCTTCTCAAAGTTTGTGGAAAGTTATATAAAACACAAGCTCAGGCTTTCAAAACACGGCATGGTTCCAGATCATAGTTTCTTAAACGAATTGAGTGCCTGTTTAACTTCTACCGTGCCCGACGGCTTCTACGACAGAGTTGAGCAAGGACGTCTCAAGCTCAAGAAAGCAAAGAGTTTTGGATTTACTAAAGAAGGCATTGTGCTGGAGGGTCAAGCCGAACCAATTAAATCCGACATAGTCATACTCGCCACAGGCTTCAAGGGAATTGATAAGATCAAGCACATTTTTGAATCACCAAAATATCAGCAACTCATAGCAGGCTCAGATTCTGCCGCAGTTCCCCTCTATAGGTGAGTAAATAAAAGAACATCTTTGTGTGAGCATCCAGACATGTATTTCCATATGAGAACAATTATAGCTCTGGATTATTATTATCAGGGAATGCATTCATCCCCAAATTCCGCAACTGGCAATCATTGGATTCTCAGAAAGCATAGCAAATCTATACACCTCAGAAATAAGGTGCCGATGGCTGGCAGAGCTTCTTGATGGAAAATTCAAGCTACCTAGCGTAAAGATGATGGAGAAAGACATAGCGGAATGGGATAAATACAAGAAGAGATACTCAAAGAAGTACTACAGGAGATCATGCATCGGCGCATTGCATATTTGGCACAACGACCAACTCTGCAAGGACATGGGCTGGAATCCTAAGAGGAAAAAGGGTCTTTGGGCTGAGTGGTTTGAACCTTACGGACCAACGGACTACGCAGGCCCAATATAAGATCAGCACCCAAGTTTCCCTTCCCAGGCTTTCCCTTTGTTTTCAATTGATGTTTTACCGTTGTAAAAGTGTGATTTGTGGTTGCTCTCCCTTTCTCATTGAAAATAAAAGCTTAATGATTTCAACCAGGAAACCTTTACACATCAGTTTGACACTCAATTCGTACTCCCTTCCTTTTAATCTGGGCAAAACTCCAAGAGACTAAGGTAGAATGACGATACAACATTGATCTTTGACAGGCAAGGCTGACACACATACAAAACTCATCGTCTACATCCAAATTATTTTGCCAAAGGCAGGCCATTCAACATGTTTTTTGTGTACAAGTAGTTTGCAAGACCATTAGGGATTGATCGACCTCGAGAAATTCAAGGGATGCTAATTAACCTTTTTTATTTCCTTCCCGTTCTAGCAGAGCTGACTTCTTAGCCAGGATGCCGAACATCACACAATTCATCTCTAAAAGCAAAAAGTTACATGGAACATGTGTACATCAGGAAGTATATACACGGTGGTTCCAACATATGTACATAGGCCAGACCAAGCCACAAGGCATTATTACAGTCAAATGAATCTTCTAAAAAAACTAACTTAAGTGGAGGGGTTAAAGGAAAAACAATAACTAAGAAAGAAGGTACACATGGAGGAAAGCGACTCCGTAAATCCTATTTTCAGAGAAAAAGAGAACATCCAAGAAAGCTGAGTTAGTTAGGAATGCGAAAGGAGGTTCCATAAGTTTCAAAGATCTGAAATTTATCCGGTCAATTAATAACCTGAAAGAGAACGTGGAATAGAAAGATTAATAACCAGAAAATAACATTTATCAACTGAATACCAGTCCTGGACTATCTAAAAATTCTGGATACAAAGTAAACTAAAAATAAAGAAAGCAAGCTAATGGATTATAATATGTATTGTGTAGTTCAAAACTGCTACTAATATTCATTGCTGTAGTACTAAGATAGCAGACCATCATTTCAAAACTGCATCAGATAAACCAATTGTCTGACATCGCTATGACTTCAAGTTGTATTCGTCCAATACCAAGGTTACCATATATTTTCAGGTTTGCTCCAATTAATTAGTTATGCATCTATTGTAAACACAGTATATTCAGCGACTGTCATGCAGAGCCAACAATGTAGGAACTTGTTATGCGCAGGATGATAAAGTTTCATCAAAACCTTGTTGCTATACCTTTAGCTTCATTTGTGTCACAATGCAGAAACCACCAAGGACTTTCCTTTGACAATAACCTGAATACAAAAATCATGTGATATAACTGGAGATTTGAAATTTTCAGTTATTCAAACTGCTAAAACACAAGCACGAGCTGTGATCATCTAGAATTCCTGAAACATCATGCATATCTAACATTAACTCGTTAAAAGCCTCCAATCTCCACTTGAAATCAACAGTGTTTATTGCTGAATCAATGGAAAATACCTCTCAAAAGTCAGAACACAGATGAGGAACTACACACAGCATTAGAAGAATCTTATCCAGGAAAAACATGCAACCGCATATGTATTTCCACAAATGCACAGTTCTAGTTTGCATGCAAGGAGGAGGAAAATGGAGAGTGTTCATTACCTGATAAACCCAGCCATCATGCGTAATCCCATGAAAAGGGTCAATCCCAGCCAAACACCAGGAAGACCAAGAAGTCTGGGAGCACAAAGCAGAAATCCAGATGATATTGCCCCCACCAGCATCTGTATGCCAAAGAAAGAGAACGACCTGTGTGAATATAAATATATATACTTGGTAAGTATTGAATCATAATGCACTACAGGCTTACCATGGAACGAGCTGCATAAGAGAAGTCTGAAACACCATAATGCAGGCCATCAAATATGAATGCAAGAGCATTTATTGGTTGACTGGCACTGACAAACTGCAGCAATTTTAAAATTTTAAACTTTGTTTCTAAGCAAACGCCACACTCTTAAGAGAAAAATCCAAAGATAAATCATTAATAAATTAAATTTAACGAAATACTCTCCAAAGGTATAGAGACATACCAACAAACCTGTACTAACCACACCTAGCACCTCTGTGTCCTTGGTAAATAAAGTGGATAAAGAGCCAAAAGAAACACCCAATGCAGCCGCCAAAAAAACACCTGCAACTAGCCCTATCTGCAAATTATAGGTCCAAACTCATACTAATTACTGTAGAGCATCTCACTATTTGCAGAGCTCAACGGCACAAAAAAGAAGAGGGAAGCACAAACCTTTAGAACATAGTGTGTAATTTCGGTTGCTACCATGTAATCACCTTTTGATAAATAACTAGCAACCAGCGCCTGGAAACATAGTAAAGATTAGTTGCCTCAAACTGAAATATTGTGAAAAGATGCAAGAGATCAACTATTACTGGTCAACTCCCATAATATATCATTTGACTATGGTATTTGAAGCTTTGAAGCACCAGAAGTAGTTGCCGATTCAAACATGATACACCCACCATAAACAAGAAAAACAATTGATATAAGCATATGGGATAAATAAACATACACAAAAAGACATGTAGGTTTTGACGTAGGAGGTACAAGAGAAAAGAGAAGTTAGGATTAGAATTAGACCCGTGGGGATAAAAAGGATTTCATTTATATCAATTTACCTGTGCAGATGCAGCCAGTGCATCTGTGAGGAGGGAGACAGCTAGCCAAACCTGTAAGCATATTTGGTGAGCAGCCATCGCTACAGAACCTTGACGGGCAGCCATTGATGTAGCAAGTGTCGTTGTGAAAAGGACAGAAAGAGTTCTTCCGATCAGAAAACCACCTAAGGCAGCATAAATACAAAATTTGAAGAATACCTTAACTACCATGAGAAGTATACAGACACGAAACACAACAAACATCAAGAGATAGTTGTGGTACATGTACAAAGGTGAGCTTGTTAATCAAATAGGAGGAATCTTGGAGTACGACTCAAGAGTAACACTCACCAGATTTTAAATAGACACCAAATTGCAGCTCTTCAAATTTTGGAGGTAATATCATTACTCTCTGATTTAAATACCACATCATAGAGAAGGCCACTAGGTATCTAGAAAATTGAAGCATATAAGTAATTCAACATATAAAAATACGGAGAATTGATTAAAAGAACAAAAGCATAAGACAGTAGACAAGAAAAGAAACATGATTAGAAAGACTAGAGAGGAGTACATACTGTGAAATGACGGTGGATATGGCAGCTCCAGACACACCCAAGCCGAAGTAGTACATAAGTAAGGGAAACAAAAATATAGCTACAAAGTTTCCAACGCCTGCACTAACAATATGCTACATCACAACAAAAGTATGACTAGAACTCCATTAACATATCCAGGAACAACAAAGAATTGCATTCGTAAATTACATCAAATTTCATTGACAGGCGGCTCTAAGAAGGGGAGGAAAAAACTACCTTTTTGGGCATTTTTCCTGTATAACACTTAAACAAGAATCATTTTCACTATAAAATTATTTATTTAACAATAAATATCGATCAGATAATATTCCATTATCAAAAAGCTTTAGATTTTACCCCTCCATTTTACTGTTTTATCACACTTCAGGGATCAACCGAAGTTTACATGACCACAAGTTTATGACTTCATCAACAATAATAACAACATACCCAGTGAAATTCCACAAAGTATAGAATAAGGAGGGTAGAGTGTACGTAGACCTTACCACGACCTCATTGAGATAGAGAGATTGTTTCTTAAAGACCCTCTGCTCAAATGTATCCACCCCAAGTAAAAAAGAAAAACAATAATTATAGAATAACGGCTAAACAAAGAGAAATGTCAATTCTACAAGAAAATAAAAATAGCAAAATAATCAAAACATAATAACAACCCATGACAGGTTAATCCTATGACAAACATAAAATCATCACTCCTACCAACATTCTACCCTAATACGTGACCTTCACCCCTTTCCATCTAAAATCATATCCTCAATGATATGAAGCTGCACTATATCCTGTCTAATCACCTCTCCCCAATAATTTTTTGTTCTACGCCTCCGCGTAGCCCCCAAGTTCAACCTCTTGCACATACTAAGGCGTTGACAGTTTTCTGCACATGTCCAAACCATCTCAGTCTCGCTGCTCTCATCTTGTCTGTCACAGAAGCCAATTCCACCTTCTCCCAGATAACTAACTCCTAATCTTGTCACTCTTAATATGACTACATTAAGTGTAAAACAATATTTGTATGAAATATATAAAAAATATTTTTAAGAAATATATAAATATTATTTTTCAAGAATTAAGGATCAAGTAGTTTTCATTAAAGACCACAAATTAGATAGTTTGACCTTGCACTCTAAACCCCTCATTCTTGTTGAAACAGAGGAAGCATCTAAGAATTGCCAACAAAAGGATACTGAACGGACAAGGATTCTCTTTTGACTCAAATTGCTGATTAACTTCTGATCGTCAAATTATTCTCTCTTTTTCTTTTTTTTTTGGAAATTGGAAACATAAAATTATTCATTTTACTATTTGAACTCTCAAGTAGAGAATAGCATTATCCACTGAACTGAAAATTGTTTGTTGCAAAAGCTTTACTATGCAACAAGAGGATAAAAGAAAAAACTTGAAGCCGAGGACGATGAAAAAACTTTATTCGTACATCACAAGACAGAGAGTTTGTATTTCTGAGCGCAACAATAGTTCTGATAACGTGAAGTCCATCACAAAAGAAATAAAAATTTTAGGTCCTTTTTAATAGAGATTCAACTATCACTTAACAGTTCGCACAGAGTAAGGAAACTAATTTTTAATCTGAGCTGACCCGAGACTTCAAGAAAGATGAAAAATGAATTTGATCTATTCATCTACAGAAATCAATAAAAGGTTGAGAATTTTCTGGAAATTTAAGCTTAGGTTAAAGTCTATAAACAGAAACTATATAAAAAGGCAAAAATACTTGCAACAAGAATCTCTACAAGTATTACCAGAAATTGGATTAAATTGAATTTATTCTATTAAGTTTTAGGTGTCTCAGGATTTAGAATTGATCTGTAGTCCTGTAAAATTCAACTCCACTCAGCCTACAATAAGGCTATCTGCCAAACTAGAAGATACTTTTCTCATTTAATTCAGAGGAACCGTTATCAGAAATGAAGGAAAATAAGCTCAGCCAGGATGGAAATTCTGTTATTTTATATAACTATTTTGGAGGAGAATTGGGTTAGTATATTTATACCCTCAATGTAAGACTCACTCAACAAAATGGTGTAATCACAGAAACTCTAGGAAGCACTCAGCTTTCTTATAGAGAATAATCTCCAAGTTGCAGTGTTCACTAAGAACCGAACAATTAGCTTAGAATAATCCAACTAACAAATTGAAGATATGCAGGTAATCATAGTGCTTCTTTATTTTTGGCAAGGAACCACCTTTAATTAAGTAAGAGCCTTCTGTAGACTGATATATAAAATGGTTGGACTCCAAGTAAATTAGAGAACATTGCAAACTTAATTTTGTTACTTTACTGTTAAAGAGAGACATTACGACTATACTAACAACAAAAATAGCATATAATACACAAATCCGCCTAGCTTATAGTACATACTGAACAAACTCAGGTGCAACTAAGCAATTAAATTAAGAATACAGTGATCAGAGGAGAAGTTATATATGAGTTAGATGACAAAGGTGTTCCAGGTTAATTAGAACGTTGTCGAACAGTACATTGCCTGCCACAAATTTAGGATACCCAAAAGTTGGAATTTATATATCAGAACTGCATAAATGAAAAAAGAAGAATGGATATTTGGCAAGAACTATTATCACTTAAAACAACCAGGGTTCAAAAACTTGCCTAAACAGAAGACTGGAGTTTTTGTATCCTTAAATCCACGGAATATGCCTTGAAGGGCCAAGGAAACTACAAATGCGGGAGCACCAATAGCACGTAGAGCAAGAAATTGTTTTGCTGGAACTCTCATAGGTGAAGTCTACAAACAAAACAATTTTCGTGGTAAGAACTCATAGGAAAATTATTATCCGTAATCTTTATGCATGTACACAACGATGTGCATTTGAAGGGCCTGCACGACGAGAAGAATATTGTGACGAAATAAATTAGGAAGCCACAAATAGCTTTGCTATATTCCTAATCAAACATTGCCTTAGAAGTCCTCAGGATTTTTTCTCCTCCAATTAACCATTTGAGAATTTAGTTATCCTAAGAAGAAGCCTAGTCTTCCTTAGCCTAGAAGTGCGACTGTTGTTACTACTAAGCACAATTAGCTAAATAACAAAAAACAACTCAATCCACTCAATTTGCAAACATGATTATTACTAAAATGAAAAACTTAGACAACACAACGGAGTCAAACTAAATAGGTAATGTGTTCCTTGAGATGGAATACACTATTATTTTACACATTCAGATTATAAGCAGACATCATCAAAATTACAGAGGTTAATATAAGTTGCAACCTAGCCTAATGATTGTAATTTCACTCTGCACCCAGATGGTGCATCTACCAATTTCATAAAGGTCTCTCTCTCAATTGACTTCTGTTTTCCCTATTAACAGGCCCATCCTTCCCAAAAAAGAAAAAAGGAAAAGTAGAATTAAAAAGTAGTCAGTAAACCAAACAAATTTTGTCACGGAAAAATAAACATAGAAGTTGTATGAGTTATAAATTAGCCAGGAGAAAAATGGTCTCTTGTGAGCCTTATTTAAAACTTTTCCTTCTTCAGGACATTATGTGCACTAACGTGCTGAATGCATACTTTACACAAATGAAACCAAGAACAAAAAGAAGGAACTCAAATGAAGAAGTGAGAAAATATATATGCCATCATACAGATGATATGCCCATCAAACCAAGAAGTAGTTCAGAACCCAATGCCAAAGCCAAAGCTTCAATTATGCCGATGCCAACTGCTAAAACTAATGCGGTAGACACAGAAGAAAACTGATGCCTTTCTGCTACCCCAGTGGGAAGTCTACCATCAGTGCCTTTTGCCTCCTCTGCACAACACATAGACAAATGTATATCCATAAAAGTCGGAGCATGAGAAAGAAGATCAACTCTAGTTCAGTTGATACCTAAGCCATTATAACACAATGAATGAGAAAAAAGTCAACACTCCATTTACCTGACGTATAGACTTTGGTTGCATTCTTGGCAATGTCTTCAGCCACAAAAGATGTCGCAACACTGAGGAGAGGAATATTAAAAAGCTTTGATATAATGTTAAAAATTGATATTGAGACACCAGCTGAAGCTAATTCCACAGAACCTGTAAGACAGAAATAACTCCCAAGCTTCAAACAGTAACAGGAAAGAAGAGAGCATAAAAAAGCCAACACTCCCTCCACCCCTCAAAAAGGAAAAGGGGAAGAAACCTCAAAAAACCCCGTTTCCAGCTTCACTGGACGCAATGAAGAAAATAAAATTCTTTTAAAGAACACAGATGGGGAACATTATGCTCTTCTGGTCATGAGCTGAAGGTTCGCACACAATTTAAAAAGTATAGAAACTAAAGTACTTCTGGTGGCCACAACAAAATGTTTAATAGGTCCAAGCATAAACGCTATGCCTACACCATAACAACTAGCTACAGAACTTGTCGTCCTCATTTGATGAAGTACCAGCATCAACGAATTAAGGGTCGTCCTTAATATAAGATCCTTAGTGATGAATTAGTGTTAGCTGTTGGCATACGTTTTCGCCCACCCCTCAAATAGAAGGTTTTTATACCAGTTATACCAGTTCATCGGTGATCACTGGAGATCATAAAATTCAACTAAAGAGTTACATAAAAATGCTGAATGTGCAAAAGTTCCACCTTACCCAGTCGTCCAATATAAGCAGTTTCCATTAACTGTGCCAAAGGGTCAATGGCCTGTCCAGCAATTGCTGGCAAGGACAGCATCACAAGCTCACGCCTGACATCCTTTGATTGAGATGAACCTGCAGGAGCCTCTCCTGCTGATTCACTTCTGGTATTTGTTATAATGGGTTCAGTCTCATTCAACTCACTGAAACCAAGGATTTGAGAAAAGAAAATTAGATCAGCAAAGAGAAGTGAAGGTTTAACCGGTTAAGTATCTTCATGCTTATGAGAATATTTGCCCGTACAACCAAAAGTAAATAATAAAATTACGATGATGATGTCGTCAAGAGGATGAGGACCATCAACATGAGCTGACTTATCAAACTATCAAAAAGACAAATCAGTAATGTCAAGTGTCATGATTTAACCACATAAACTCAATATATATTGTAGCAAGCTGGAAAATCCATAAAGGGATTTAACATGTAAACATCAATGCATAGAATGGATCCTAAAAACCCCTTCCCTCCCTCTTTTGCCGCAATGGATATGATCCACATTATGACATATTAAAAGTTTAGAATACATTCTAGGGTCAGTTAAAATCTCTGAACTTCATCAATGAACCTAACCTCTGCAATAATTACTTTTTTTGTGTAATGCAGACAACAACTGTGAAGGCTATATAACTTAAATTTTTTCATAATTGCTAAATTTCCCAAACCCAAGCAATTAAGCCAACAACTGCCCCTGCCCATTCTAGAAGGGCCTTCACTTGAGATGCCAAAGCTGACAGAAGTACCAAGATCTTGGACAGGTAATAGCCCTGTTACAACAATGTTACTGTAAATGTTCTGATGTAGGATGAAAGTAAAAGTTCAGCGCTAGATACAATGGAAACAGGAAAGAATAATAGGGTGTGGCAAAGCTCAGCTGTTAATTGCAACCATCCTCAAGGGAAACACCAGGTTCTCTTTTTTAAGCAGCCAACTTTGATGTCAAGAAGCTGTGTAAACCATAAACTACACCAGATACTCATTTATGGGGAACAATCTACAATAATAACATGCCTTGTGTAATCCCACATGTAGGGTCTGGAAATAGTCTACCACAGGGAAATACCTAGTGAGAAATTCTTTTTGGTTTCTACCAGTTCTAACTAGAAATTACTTAGACAACACTTCATAATCACAGAAGAACACTCCAAGTTAGAAAGAGAGATTGAAAAAGTGACCCTGACAAGAGATTTAGTGAAAATAACTTATTCACATTGTTGAAGAATGACAAAAAGTCCCACATTGGTGGTTAATGAGATGGGTGGACTCCTTATATGGCTTAGGCAATTCTCTTTCCTTTGAGCTAGCTTTTGGGGTGTGAGTTAAGCTCAAGACCTAATTTACACACGTAACGATGGGGAAATGATCACTACTAGGACCCTAATCATGTCTGCCTAGCATCAGAAAATGCCACACTCCAGAAAACTTAAGTGAGCTCAGGGTCTTACTCTAGTTCTCCACTTGAGCTTGAGAAATCATCCATTCCTTTTACAGCAGTTGTATCCTGCAAATCATGATCTTCCGCAGCACTCTCTGAACTGAACTTATAACGGAACCTTAAAGATTTTTGCCTCCTAGGGTAGAAGACACGTGAAGATGAAAATCTTTTGCTTTCTCCAATCGATAAAGAGCAATTTTTGCTACCGTAAACATATTTCAAGCTGTTGTGACCGATTCTTGGAAAGGAATTGCAACGGCAGCGTGAGTATCTTAACAAGCAGCTTTTAGAAATCTCTTCTTTCACTTCCAATTGAGTAATCCCATTATACATCGCCTTAGTGGTCAATTGTGCAGCAGCCATTTTTATAAGCTTGTGTCCCTCACTTCATAATCAAATTAGAAGAACCTGATAGTCATACAAAAATGTTAAAGAACAAATATATCAGAATACAGCAACTGAAGAGAATGAAAAAACAAGAACCGCTCCCAGCTGTTTAATCCTAAAATTAGCACTATGTATTTGTTTAGTTTGGGGGGAGAGGAGGGGTGAATGTTTAAAAATGATGAAAAATTATACAAATTAACAACAGTAAGACAGTAACACCGTAACAGAACGAGAGAAAGCAGCACATTGATTTCCTAGAACAGGATTAATTGTACAGTTGAAGCTATACAGTATAAAACTCTACGCAAGATGGTAGTTTTTTTTTCTTTTTGAATTGTAGACTAGGATGATATCAAGGCGGCAACCTTTTCTCCCACTTGGACAAATTGCAAATTAGGATGGTACCTTCAAAAAATGCAATATGCTAACCTTCTTTTCCCTATAATTCTGTAATGAAAAACAGAGGAGTAAAAAAGCGAATCGAACCCCCAATAGAAATAGTATTTTTTCAACGCACCAATGGTCATACTCAACTAAAAAGGTAGGAAAGAGTTAAGAGCAGATGGAATGGAAGTAAGGGGGGGAATTCAGGTTGCGGGTATATAGCGACGGCACAGTGGGAGATTATTGTACGTGTAAAAGAAAATTTTTAAAAAAGAAAAGGGAATTGGGTATCATACCTTGTGTCGGAGTCGAAAGAGGCTGCCGGAGGTAGAGGAGGCTAACCGGAATTATTGGGGATAGGACGACGAGTCGGTTAAACCAATTTTGGCTCGTTGGACGTGACTTTCCATTGTGATATTCCCTCATTTTGCCGCCTCCAACCTTAATATTACGACTACGACAATTGGACGAGCAAGCCTCCTAAAACCTATTTATTTTAAATAGAGTTTTCAATCAGAAGTCTTTTTTAAGAAAAAGTAAATAAGTAGTACTTGTCGTCTTTAAAACAAGAAATTGGAAGAATAGCATAGTTTAAGCAAATTTTTCGAAATGTAATTTTTAATTCTTTTTGAACTTTTGGATTTTCGAAAGTTGATATTTGAATATGGTACTTCAAATTTTTGGATATTTGAACAATTATATTGATATTAAAAAAAAGTTTGATATGTTATCCTATTCATTAGACATTAACTTTTGTCAATATTAGTGTAATTTGTACTGGTCCAATATTTTAATTTTTTAAAATAAATACTTTTAATTATAGATAAATTTGATGAGAGTATTTCTTTCACGTCTGGAAACAGCCGCTTTATGTTTTTAAACATAGGAGTTAGGCTGCGTACATCCGATCCCCCCTCACCCCGCAATGA
>JAOTQJ010000001.1:37715257-37738756 GCA_025642045.1 Solanum sejunctum | reverse complement strand
ATTTGCTAGTAAAATTTATGTTTGGATTAAACGAGGCAAAAGAAGGTAAGATTATATAAATTAATTAATTAATTAATTAATTAATTAATCAATGAAAGTTGAATAGTTCAACGAATTAGACAAATAAAAAATATAATAGCATTAGAATCACATATTAGACTTTAGACTCGTTCTTTAGTAAATATCACTATCACTTTTGAGAAAGTAAAATAATATTTAGAATTTGTAAAATAATATATAAAAATAAAAAGCATTTGAACTTGCTATGTCAAAATCAGTTAATCATTTTTTGAACAAAAAAGAACGAATGCTATTTATCCAATAATTACTAAATATGTAGATTTTCTCACAAAAATGAACAGTGAATATGTGATTTTACTTGCTTGAAAAGATACGTAGATTTATTTCACCATAAATTTTATATATTTTAAAAAATAAAGCACATATTTTTATTATGATATTTATATTAATTAGATTTGAAAGATAGTTTAAAATGAATAATTATTGTTAAAAGTAAAATAGAAGAAAAATCTCATGGTATATTAAAGTGAATAGCTAAAAGCATAAAATTTATTTTTATATTGAAAAAATAAAACAAAATCTATTTTTAATTCAGGTAAAAAAATGAATTGAGAAAGTGCTTCCTCATTTTTTATTATTTGACCCCTTTTGACTTTACATATCCCAAAAGAAATTTTTGAGTAGATTATTACTTCTAATTTACATAGTATTTAATACTAACGATAATATAAGGAAAAAAAATATTTTCTCCATTAATTTTACACACCTTTTAAATAGTATTAAAAAAATATAAACATTTTCTTATATTGTCTATACTAATTGATATGTAATCTTAGATCTTGAAAAATAATTTGATGACAAATAATTAATGTTAAGATAATATAAAAAAAAATTTGTTATTTCTTGATATGTTAAAAATAACTAATAAAAGTGAAAAATTATTTTTAAAATATTGAATAAGAAAAAGTAAATGAATTGAGAAATTAAATATTCTTGATTTGCTATAATGAACAAGTAAAATAAAATATTTATTTTTGTTAAGGGATCAAGTAAAATTTAATTTGTTTGTCATACGTTTTCTCAGTTCTTAAAATTAGAATGTCTCTATCATTTTTCTATTACTTCTTTTATTATGTTTTTCAGTTACACATGTAAGATCTCAAGAGTACAAAGTATTTTATATTTTCTAATTTAAAAATCTTTTTTATTTTTAAAAACTTTTTATTAAAGCAAAATCAAACAAATCAATTAAGAGCGCGTTTGTGCTTTTTTTTTCGGAAGTTGAACTTGAAATAGAATTTCAAAATTTTTGAAATTTTGATAAACAAAAAAAAAATATTTTTACTTCAAATTATTCATAAAAAATTAAAAATAACTTTAATTTTTATTCATGATAAAACATACTTTTAATATATATTACTTCCTCTATCCAAAATAATTGAATTGTTAAATTATGACACATATCTTACAAAAATAAAAATAAAAATTAGTCATGTTTTTTTTTAAATTTTGCCATTTTTAAACTTCAAATTATTAGTAATGATCAGTAATTATTAAGTCAACAAAATATTAATTAATAAAAGATAAATTTGAGGTGAGGGTTTAAAGAAATAGTCTCACTACTTCTATGAAATAGCGGTAAGGTCTGCGTACAAGTTACCCTTCCCAGACCCCACTTGTGGAATTACACTGAGTATGTTGTTGTTGTTGTTGTTGTATAAATTTTTTAAAAAAATTTTAACATCTATTTTAAATATTGAACAGTATAATTATTTTAAACACTAAATAATATTTTAATAGTTTAATTATTTTGAAATAAAATGAGTATTTTTTATTTTCAAAATTTCAACCAAGCTCCTACCAAAACTAAAAGAGTTAAATAAATATAAAAATAGAATAGTGGGTGGAAACCAATAAGCAGAGAAACTTTTGGTGAACGAATTGAAATGAAATAATGTCGACGTAACACCTCTTATGGAAATGTCCTTTATAATTAAAAATTCATAATCTATAAGTTATTGTGGCAATAAAAGAATATAATTGAAAATTCGTCGGCTTGTTTATTTTGTGAAATGAAAACTTTTTTGGATTAGGCCTAATCGAAACTCCATAAATCAGTATGTTAAGTATTAGTTAAACCACTTGCTAATATTTCTCTCTACCAACTTGTTGTTCTTCCTTCTACACAACTCTCACCTACAGGCAGCCTTCATATATATATATATATATCTACTAAAAGGATTTGTTGAAGATTAAGATGAAGAAGAGAAAACATGAGACGTTGTTTCTTGGAATTTTCCAAATCATTCTCCATACTCTGCTTTTCAGAAGAAGAAGAAGACGCATTCATCGCCTCCTTCCTCTTCTCTCTGCTTTATCTGGCGCTCTTCTTTTATTCATGGCGTTTTTCTCTCCTCCCATCATCACTCCACACCACCAGCACCTTATCAATCCCATAGCGGTATGTGTATTCCCATTCATCCATTACATCATTTTCATTGTTTTGATTTTGATTTGTTACTGCATTTAGTTCAATAACGGGACGGTGTTTCAGATGAACCTGCAAAAGGAACACGTCTTTCGCGTTCCGGTGAGCGTTAGTACAGCTCTTTTGACTGTTTCCGTTGATTTTTGTTTTTATCTGAAGCTCCTGATTTTGAATGCATAGATGGGTGGAGGAAGTTTAAGCGCAGACGTATGGATTTCGAAGCAATCGAAATTCTACCATAGCTGCAGTGATTCCAGTAATAATTTTCCAAGTGGGTGCATTTTGTTTTACCCCTTTTTTTCTACTTTGTCTTTCATTTTGTTCTGTATAGTCGTCTGATCTGTGACTGTAACATTTGCAGCTGCAGAGGTTAATACTCATCCCGATAGCTACTTGATGATTGCAACTAGTGGAGGCTTGAATCAACAGAGAACAGGGGTAAATATATAGTAGTAGTATTTTTTTTTCCCTAATTATTGAACGGATAGGTGGTTGTTGCCAAATTTTCCCTAATTAAAGGTCAACAAACATGGATAGACGCATACTTCACAATAGCTTCTATATCGTTTGAATGTTGTTCCTTGCAGGATTTAAATTCTAAGACACGTCCCCACTGCATTTATAGATATAATAGATACTTTTTGAGGTGCTTTTTTTTTCGAAAAGAGACAAGTAGTGCAGATTTGGATAAGATACAAATTCAAAATATTTAAACCACCTATAAGCCATGTCCTTTCTGATACCTGTATGACATCTTCCATTATTTGTGGGATGCCCTCGCTTAAATTATGTAGTTGGCATTGGTACAGTGAAGAAAGAAATCTGAACATGAAAATTTTCCCTTGGAAATTGGAATTTCTGATGGTGCATTGATACACCAGCAAAATACTATTATTAATGTTACCTGTGACATGCAACTGCATAGGGAATGAGCTTGTGAATAATACCATGAATTAATAGTCTAGAGAGTATTCTAGTCTGCTCCCCGATCCCAATTTAGCCTTTTACCATTACTCAGTTTACTTTCATTGAAGTTCCTTCCTTTGACCTGGCAGAAACATCAGTTTGATGGTTACAGGCTAATTTACTTATTAATGTTCCTCTTTTATTTGCAAGGGTGTATGTAGTTTTCTATTGACACTGACTTGTCTTTCTGGATTCAGATTGTAGATGCAGTTGTTGCAGCTCATATCTTGAATGCCATCCTTGTAGTTCCCAAACTCGACCAGAAATCCTACTGGAAAGATTCAAGGTTTTATTTGGAATACTTTGTGCACAAATGCATTTTGTGAGCTATCTTTTTGTTTGTTATAGTGTACTACAATTCGGAAACTTAATCAATCATTTTCTACGTGCAGTAACTTCTCTGAGATTTTTGATGTCGACTGGTTTATCTCACGAATGTCAAAGGATGTCAAAATTATTAGGGATCTCCCAAGAATCGGAGGTAAAATCATTACTCCATATACAACGCGCGTGCCAAGGAAGTGCAATGCCAAGTGTTATCAAACTCGCATCCTGCCTTTTTTAAAGAAAAAGCACGTAAGTCTCTTTATCAATTAATGGGACATGTTTGCCTAGTCCAGTGCATCAGAACATGATATCATCCCACAGCATAGAAATTTGTGTACATCACATGATTCGCTAGGTTCTTAGTATTCTGTTGCTCTTGTTGCATTGTACATGTATGTGGCAACTCATGCTGAAATGTTGTACTTCCCCTCCATATTGCTCTAATGCACAACCAAGTCATAGTAGTTCCAAATTCGAAAGTTCAAGATACAGAAAGTTAAGACACAGGTATACTATCCATACAACACAAACTCCACCTTACTTACTGAAAAAGTTGCAAGTCAGGTATCTTCATGACAATGTCTGTGTTGTTGTATACGCAACCTGTTGGGTGGGGTGTTGGGGATTCAACTTCTTATTGTACAGAGTGGCTGTGTAGTTTATTGCATATTTCTTGTCTGAGGTTTTCCTACTGTCCCTTTAAAAGTATCTAGATTAACTAGTTTACTTTTGGATGTGGAATCTCTTTTTTTTTTTTTTTTGACTCTCTGCTTTGTTCTGATGCAGGCCGTTCAGCTAACGAAATTTGACTATAGGCTTTCCAATCGGTTGAATACAGATTTGCAGAAGCTTAGATGCAGAGTCAATTATCATGCATTGAAGTTTACCGATCCCATAATTGAAATGGGCAGAAAATTGGTAGAAAGGATAAGAATGAAAAGCAAGCACTTTGTTGCCTTGCACCTGAGGTAATTTGATTATGTCCAAAAGATGTTTTACGCACATGTTCTTTCTTTGTTCATGAATGTGTTTTTTCAAAAGAATGTTTTCTTTCCCCAACAACACAAGCTGTTATATTGAAATAAAGCTCTAGCCTTTTGGGCGTTGCATATATTGCTGATCTGATAAAGTAGTTATTATGTGCATTTCAGTATTATTTTCCGATTCAGTGACATTCCTTTAGGATGTGAATGTTGATCTTGTCATTGTGGATTGTATACTTCTCTAATTCAATATTCTACAACTGGAACATGCTTGCTGAAACTTGTTTCCCATGTTCTAGGTTTGAACCAGACATGCTTGCATTCTCCGGATGCTATTATGGTGGAGGAGACAAGGAAAGGAAAGAACTAGGTAAAATACGAAAGAGGTGGAAGACATTACATGTGAGTCACTAGCTATTTTAGTAATTATTAGTCCATACATTGCCCCTACTTATTGTTAATATGGTATTTTCCTTCTTTGGCATTACTTGCAGGAAAGAAACCCGGATAAGGAACGTAGGAATGGAAAATGCCCTCTCACTCCTGAGGAAATAGGCCTAATGCTTAGAGCACTAGGTTTCGGTAATGATGTTCATATTTATGTGGCATCTGGAGAAATTTATGGTGGAGAGGAAACCTTGGCTCCTCTGAAAGCTCTATTTCCAAATTTTTATTCCAAAGAAACAATTGCCAGCAAGGAGGAATTGGCAGCATTCTCTTCCTTCTCTTCTCGGATGGCTGCATTAGATTTCATTGTTTGTGATGAGAGCGATGTTTTCGTATCCAATAACAATGGTAATATGGCAAGAATGCTCGCTGGAAGAAGGTAAGCTACTTGATGTTTTCTACCTGAACCAGTTAGCTGACTTCATAAAAAAATTTACTAGTTTCTGTCTTATAACATAATTTTGACAAAATGATCTCCTTCAAATGCCATATTCTTTACTCAGATGCCATTGTTACTTTATTTGCTAGTCTGTTACTCGAGGAAAGGGTAAACTTTTCTAAAATCCGTGTCGTGTTTCAGGAGATATTTTGATCACAAGCCAACTATCCGGCCAAATGCGAAGAAGCTTTATAAGTTGCTCCTCAATCGAAATAACATGACATGGGAGGAGTTTGCCTCACAAGTTCGAACATCTCAAATAGGTTTCATGGGAGAGCCAATGGAGATAAAGCCCGGGAGGGGAGAGTTTCATGAAAACCCAGCAGCATGCATTTGTGCAGATTCTGAAATGGATACCGGTTCTGCTACTTACAGTGCTAGGAGAGATATGGGTGAAGTGACTGATGGTCAGGTAGGTGAAGAAGAGCAAGAGTGGTCTGATACAGAATACACGGAGAATGAACTCGAAATTCAATGAAGAGGGCTTCCGAAAGGCATGATGCAGATTCTGGCAGGCCTTTTTAAACAGAAGAGCCAGAAATAGAAGATGATTTTCTTGGATCAAAGAAAAGTTGCAGATGGGGCAGGTCCTCCTTTTGAGTACTAGCTTCCGTTCATTGATAACAAGATGGAGCAAAAAAATTGTACATAAATGCAAGTGCAAACTTAGAGCTTGGTTCTCCAGTTTTGCTAGTCAATGGTGCAGTTTTTAGTCAAGACAATGAACCGCATCATTAAAATTTTATGCATTTAAATACACAGAGAGCAAGATAAATTTGTTAAAAAAAGATATTATTATGCTGTGTTTCATGTCTGTAGTGAAGGAAAACTGAATTGTATATACTCAGCTTTTCTTTTGACTGAATGAGTCATTGCTAATTAGACTCTAATGTCTATCAACTGCTTAATGTACTAATCATTTGTACAATTTTGAACTTATTGTTTAATTTAAATAATGAATAAAAGAAATGAAGGGCCCCATTAAATTTTTAAAGCGGGGAAAGGTGATGTGGAAGGCGGGCAACCAATCAAGCATAAGCCGTCCTGTTTGGCATGTAATCACCAATAGTCGACGTGGCCTCTTCTTCCCCAATCTATAGTTATACAATTGTTCATCTCCATTTCTCGCTCTCTAATGGCCTCCACCCTCTACGCCCAGCTTGCTACCCCGACTCTTTCCTCTCGTAAGCTGTCTTCCTTGTCATGGCCAACCATGTCCGATTCCGCCTTTTCCCCTTCCTATTCTCCCATCACCATTACTAAAGGTAATTGCTCTCTTTTTTATGCAAAATACCCACTAATTTTCTTGTAAGTAATTAATTTCGTCCCTACCCACCATGCCATTAATTATTAACTCTTAGCATGATTCCAGCATTACCCACTAATTTTCTTGCTATCCATTGAAACTAGTAAAGGTAATTGGAATCGTCTTGTGGGTTATTAGGAAATATGACTCCAACTAATGTTCTTTTTCGCGTAGGCAAACATTGTTCGCTACCCAAGGTGGTGTGCAATGCTCAGAGTGCTCCGGCCGCTGTGAATTTAGCTCCAGGAACACCTGTGAGGCCGACGAGTATACTAGTTGTGGGGGCCACCGGCACATTGGGAAGGCAAGTAGTGAGGAGAGCACTGGACGAGGGCTACGACGTCAGATGTCTTGTAAGGCCAAGGCCTGCTCCTGCAGATTTTCTTCGTGATTGGGGCGCCACTGTGGTCAATGTAAGATCCACTTTTATTTGCTGAAACATGTATGTTTTCACCACTGAGCCCCTGCAATTATGAATTTCAGAAATTAATATTTGCAGAAATATTGTACCGAGTGAGCCTATATTATATCCCACTACTAACCTTCACATTCATGCAACTTCTTTCTTCATATTATATGTTGTTGAAAAAATTATCTCATTTATGCTCAGGCGGATTTAAGCAAACCTGAAACGATTCCAGCAACATTGGTTGGAGTCCATACTGTTATTGATTGTGCTACTGGACGCCCTGAGGAGCCTATAAAAACTGTAAGCATCCATACTGACAAAAGAGGGGTGGATAATTGCTTCACAGTATAATTAAGGAGTCAAGGTTCTCCTTGGAATGAAAATGATTTGATTATTTATCTGTCTCGATTCTTTTATTTACCTTGTTGTAGCGGCTTGTCTAGCTCATTTACTTTATCCATTCATTTTAGGTAGATTGGGAAGGAAAAGTTGCTCTTATACAATGTGCAAAAGCCATGGGCATTCAAAAATTTATATTTTTCTCGATCCATAACTGTGACAAGCATCCTGAAGTTCCTCTGATGGAGATCAAATATTGTACAGAGAAGTTTCTCCGGGATTCAGGCCTGAACCACATTGTAATTCGGTTATGTGGCTTCATGCAGGTATCATCCTCTAATGGTTTTATTTGGTGTGGCGAAAGTATGTCTTGTATATGTGCATTTAACCACAATGTTGATACAAGAGTCATATCTGAAAACTCTTGAAAGGTATTGTAGCTAGTTAGATCTATAATATTTTGGTAACCTATTGAAAATGGGAAAGCATTTGTTATGCTCAAAAGATGTGTAAATCAAGGTTATATATATTATGACATTGTAAACGGATACCTGAGTGTCAAAAGGCTATCAATATACTAGTTGAGACACCGAGATGTTGCTACTTGAAATTTGTAATGCAGAAACAGAGAAGCTTGTCACATTATGTTCTTATTATCGACAAAATTAAGACCATTGTTCGAGGTCCGAACAAGGTCTACATATCTTAGAAAGAGAATCTTGTGAAGTTTAACATGGAGTGCCTTTTGATGTTATTGATTAACTCTTAACTGCTGGAAGTGCAAAGCTGCCCATACATATAGTTTTTAAACCAATATATAAGGTGATATTCCTATACTTATTGTCCTTAAATTGTATTATTCATTGACGTAGTAGTTAAAAGTTATTTTTCATTTGCTCCAGGGCCTTATTGGTCAATATGCAGTGCCTATATTAGAAGAGAAATCTGTATGGGGAACCGATGCTCCTACTCGAATAGCATACATGGATACCCAAGTAAACTTCCCACATAGTTTTTTTTGAGTCTATTAACATAATTGGTTAATAATTCTATGCTAAATTGCTTCTAGGATATTGCTCGCTTGACATTCATAGCTTTGCGCAATGAAAATATTAATGGGAAGCTTCTCACTTTTGCTGGGCCTCGGGCATGGACAACCCAAGAGGTAAGAAGGATCTCCATCTTACGCATTAAGATTAAAAGTTTCGAGGTGCAATACCTTTCCCATTGTCAATCCATTAGTAAATTTTTTTACGTAGATACCCAGTGGAAACTACGTTTCCCACAAAGGCTAGAATAAGCTTTATTTCATTTCGTATACTACTCTTTTGTTGCTTTTTCTGTCTTTGTTATTCTCTCCCTTCTCTCCTATTTGGATGATATCTATTACCTTCTTGTCAAGTAAGTCTCATTGAATCAGGTGATAACATTGTGTGAGAGACTTGCTGGTCAAGATGCCAATGTGACTACAGTGCCTGTCTCAGTTTTGCGATTTACACGTCAGCTGACTCGGTTGTTTGAGTGGACAAATGATGTTGCTGATAGATTGGCATTTTCAGAGGTAGAATTTCTTCTAGCTTTACATTTTTTGCTTTTTCTTCTTTGTTTATGGAGTGTTTCTACATTATTAAATGCAGTCTGATGCCACTGGAATATATTGTTCTGGGTGAGTGGGCAAGGATGATGTATTTGGATATGCTTTTCTTACTGTCCTCGAGAAGTAACTCTTCTAAATGAATAAATGAAGACTTGGGAGACTCTGCATGGATAAAATTTAGTTAGTATCCTTTGAATACAGATTGTGTTCTTTTGCTGCATCATTCCTTAGTAATTAGCTGCCACAATTTTACGAAGGATAATCTCAGATAAGACCTTTGAGAATTTCTGCTCTTTTTAGTTCACATTTAAGGTATGCGCTTGTTTTGATTGATTTTTACTTGCTGCACTGCGCTTTTTATTAGTTAAGAAAGTGTTGTTATTTTCATTTTTCAGTCTGCAGCTAATCTGTGTCCAAGCAATAGAACAGAATAATAAATGGTGCATGTCAGTGTTAGATGGCAAAAGACAAAGCTAGTTTTACTGATCTGGTGTTAATTTCCAGGTTTTGACTAGTGATACCGTCTTCTCAGTTCCAATGGCAGAGACGTATAACCTTCTCGGTGTGGATGCCAAAGACATCAGCTCACTGGAGAAATATCTGCAGGATTATTTCACCAATATACTCAAGAAGTTGAAAGACCTCAAGGCTCAATCGAAGCAAACTGATATTTTCTTTTGAAAGGAATACTTGTTCTTTTTTTTTTTGGTAATATACCCTGTGACAGATGCATCTCCTCTTCCTCATGTATTGTAAAGAAGATAAAGAAAAAATATGACTGACTTTGATTCAAATGAAATGTTGAAGCTACTTTCTGATCTGGATATGATAAATAACTAGGAGAGCAGCCTCAATACAATAAAAGCAATTTACTGCAGTGGAATGGAAGCAAGTATTCTTGGATGCTCTTTCCAAAAACTCGCCTCAATTACATTACAGACCAGTTTGTCACGCGCATTTCATCGCATATATGGAAGAGAAAACAGATCAAAAGAGCATGTGCATTGTCACTATCAGGATCATTTAGCATGTGAACATGAAAGTTGCTGTAGATCACAGAACATGTCCTCTTATTCTTGATTAAAAGTAGAGATAATAGTCAATCGTTCAATACAAGTAAGAAAAGGCATATACCTACCCAAATACAAGGTCAGAGAAGTTCTCTAGTAGCAGAAGCATAGGCTTTTTTTCATCATTTGGCTTCGCAATACGTAGTTGAAGCGATCTACCGTATTACCACTTGTTGAAAATCACACCAAAACAACTTGCTGACGTATTCATACTTGCTGTTCGCCATCACCGATACCTCCACTGGAATTTATGTCAAACGGAAATTTCAAATGTTTAAGAGCTGCCGAGTGAAAGATGACGGCCGCCGGCAGAGTGAAGCCGAGGCTATTGAGTTACGACAGGGCTGCTCCGGCTGTATTGGGGGAATAGGAAGAGCTAGCTTTAGATTCCGAAAAGGCCAAATGTACGGCTGATTTAAATATTTTAATTTCGGTCCCAAGAAATATCATAAGAATATGTGATAGAATTTGAATATATTTCCTTCCTCCCATTTTGCAGGGCGTCGAAAAGAAAATTTATATTTAAAATTATTCATATATATTTATATTATTAAAATTATTTTCTTAAAAATAAAATAAATAAAGAATTTTAGAATTAAATTACTATTAAAATGATATTAATAAGTTAAAAATAAATATTTCAACTTTATATAACTTGATTATGTTTTGCAACTCTCAATTAAATCTCACGACACGATTTGATGACTCTTGGGGTTGTAATACATCCCATCTCGTCACCCATTATTGAAAAGCAAGTCAAAAAGAAGGCCATGAAATGTATTATTGTTCAAATAATATGTCTACATCTTAAATGGTGTAGTGGCCAGGTCCTTTTCAGCCACCTAGTTTGTATTCAAGTTTGTGGCATCATTTTATTTCCATCTGGATCATGAACAGGGAGAAGACGCGACAACATACAGTAGAGTACTATTTAAAGGAACAAGTTACATAGATCAAAAAAATTAGTATTTAATTGGAGTAATAATTAGTTGCAATAATGTAACACATGAATAACAAGCTGGAAAGTTTGATACAAGATTAGTCAGCTAGTGGGGAGTGGGGACCTATAATTAAATACTGCACATACCAATAATGTTAAAGAGTTTTTTCTGTTTATGATACGACTTGCAGAAAATAAAGCACTTTCTCAAATTCCTATGAGGAGAAAGCATCAACCCCCAGTGATTGGTTGGACTTGATACATAAAAACTACAGTATATCTTAAAAAAAGAAAAAAGAGCTACACAGAAATTTTGTTACTCACTACAAATTTAAAATGTGCCTCTCATTCAGAAAGACATGAAGAAAGGACAATGGACAGCAAGCATGCACGAATATTCTCATTTCAATTTATACACGACATTTTGAAATTTGGAGAATCAATTAATTTTTTTTATTATACTTATTATATGCTTTTAAAAATTCTTTTATTATTGTGATGATGCAGTTTTCAAATATATATATTTACTTTTTTTAAAAAAACTTAAAGCTTCTATATATGTCATTCAAGATCAAAGTTTGAAATTTTTTTTCATCAATCTCGAATAGAGCCAAAGATTCACTATTTTTTGGGGGTATGATGGAATAAAACAAAATGACTCTTTAAATTGTCTGCGCTTCTTTCAATTGTAAAGTAGCAGTTAGTCAACGCAACTTTCAATGCTCATCATGGGTCATCCAAAAACAGTTGCACTATATTTTTAAACATAGAGGTCAGGCTGCGTACATCCGACCTCCCTTACTCGGCAACGGGCGGGAGCCTCTGAGACATTGGAATAATATTGTTATTGTTGTTTTGTAAGATCAAAGTTTGAAATTATAATTGTGTCAAATAAATTAGGACAAAAGAATATATAAACTCACTAACTAAAATAAGTATATATATATGTTCTGGCTTAATTTTCACTCCATAAAAATTATCTAGGTGTCACTGGGCATATTATTGTTGTCATTATTATAAGACACGTATAGGATGTGTCTGGTGTGAAGAAAAATATTTTTCATGAAAATTTTTTTCTAGAAAATATTTTCTTGAAAAATAAGTTGGTTTCTAATTTACTTTTTCATATTTGGTTGGTGAGCAAAAAATAATTTTTAATCTTTTTTTTTAATTATTTGATTAGTTAATAAAAATATTTTTTAGAAAATATTTTTTATTTTTAGGCTAGAGAATAGAAAATATTTTTTAGGAAGGTAGTTTCGGACATAAAAATTAACCCCACTAATCGATTTGGGACCCAACTTCAACACTTGATCAGGATCTAACTTGACCTTCAACCCAAGATTAGACTTTCAAATTTAGACTCGATGCCAACTTTCAAATCAAAATCTGACCACACATAGTTCCATATTTTACCTCTAAATAATTTAATTTTTTTCAAAAAATAATTTTAAATTTTTTTAGGAGGAGGGGGGAAGAGGTAAAGATGGGGTAAACAAATAAAACTTTTAAAATTTGAAATATTTTTATTTTTTGGGGGGTGGATGGTAGCAAGGTTAGGATGGGAGCGTAAAATTGTTGAAATTTGAGTAAAAAAAAAATTTAAATTTGAAATATTTTTTAAAAATAATTTTAATTTTTTTAAATTAGGTGTGTTGGTGGGGGGCTGATAGAGGGGCGTATGGGGTGGGTATGGTGGGGGGTCAGGGCAGAAGTTGGGCTATAAAAGTAAAACTTTAAAATTTTGAAATGTTGTTCAATATAAACATATATTTGGGGTAAGGGGTAGGTAGGTCTCGGTAAGGGTGGGTTAAAAAAAATAAAAATTTTAAAATGTGAAAAATTTCTTCAAAAATAATCTTTTAATTTGTTTTTTTTTTAAATTAAAAATTTAATTCTTTGGGGGGAGGAGGGTCGTGGTAGGGGTGGGCTAAAGGAAAAAAAATTGTAATTTGAGATTGGAGGAGAGTTTTGAAAAATATTTTATTTTTGGAACAAATTATTTTTCTTAAATTTGAGAAAAATAAGTTGATGTGAAAAAATATTTTTCAAAAATTTAAACCAACCAAACATAAAAAAATTGAAAAACCTTTTTTGAAATATATTTTGCTTCGTAACAAACACACCCATATAGTTAACTTTCTATTTTAATTTGTTTGTTCTATCTTTTTTTAGTCTATTTTGAAAAGTATATTTCTTTTCCTTTTAATAAATTCTTAATTTCAATTCTTGCTAGTCATATTTGAGACCATAAAATTAACGGTTTTTTGACATATTTTTAATTTAAGATCATAATATTCAAAAAAAAAAATTTAAAAAATAAAATTTTATATCAAGTAAAAATAAGACAATCAAATTGAAACAGACGAAGTTTAAAAAAAAAAAAGAGTATCCTATGTTTTATAATTTGAATGAAAGAACATGGCATTTTCATACTCTTTTATGTATAAAGATGAAAAGCTCTTGCCTTATTATGATTCTAATAAAGGAAAATGATATTTTCCTACAAAAATTTCTTACAAAAAGTTATCACAAACTATTTTTTTAATAAAAAGAGAGAAAATCATGTGAAAAAATAAAAAAAGATTAACCGTACATAAAAATTATTATATTAGGTACTTTTCTATCACGTGCATGGATTTGTATGTACAAATTATTATAACTTAAGGACTCCGGCAATCTCCTTTCTCTCAAGTACTTATTCATATTGCAAATATTTTTTTAAAAAAGGTACCTGAAAAGTTTTGGATTATATTTCAGAATTAGATATGAACTTGCCTTTACCTAATATAAATTTAAAATTTTTGAAACATCGAATATATGCTGAGTCGAATCTCGTTAATTTCTTATCTTCTTTATATGTGATTATGTGTTAGTTAATTTATCACATTTCACTTTAACTGCACCATTGACATATATTCTCATGTGGTAAAGTCTGTCTATATGTCATTTATGTATGATGATAGTAGTAGTAATATGTTACTTTCTGTTATATCCCTAAATATGAACATTTAAACAAAGTAGATAACTTGGTAAATAAGTTAAGCAACCTAGTAAAGTTGGTGAAATCTGTGAATATGTCAATGTATATAAAATTTAGGGAAAATAGTAGTTGTTTCTTTCTTTTTTTACTTGTTACTATTTGATTTAACACATTCATTAAGAAATTAGTTTTTAATATAAGTCATTATTATACTATTGTTATTGATTAATATTTAATATTTCTTGAAAAAAATTGATTGGGAGAATAGTATTAATACTAAAGGGTAAAATATGAAACATATAATTATTAATATTGACAAAGTAAAAATTAACAGAATATACAATTTATTGACGAGTCAAAGTAGGTAGAACTAATAATTGGATGCTTTTTATTAACTTCTAATAATTTAATTTATTGATGGTATATTGTGTATATAATATATTTGCCTTTTAAGAAAAAAGATATTATTTGCTTTTAATTAGTCCGTTAAAAAATATTTTTTTTGATAATATTTTTAATTTTAACTGTTCACATAATATATTTAAGACCATTAAATTAAATGACATTTGATATATTTGATATTATTTTAATTTAAAAGTATAAAATTAAAAAAATTTCTTTATTTTTTTAAATTCCACATCAAGTTAAACGAAATCGTGCATTTTATGAAAAAACTTGTTTAAAATATCACAAGATTTTCAATTGGTGCGTTGCTTTTTTTCCTCTATTCCTATTGCTCGTTTTTTTGTCATCTTGATAACTCTTTTTGTCTATTAAAATTTGTTTTGGAGTGTTAAATGATGAACTTTTTACTTGCCAATGAATTGACTCCATCCATCATGAGATTTTTGAGGTAAGAAAGATATGTGACACAGACATGCAATCGAGTAATAGATAGTGAGATTCTCAACTGGACAATATATTGAATCAAAATTGATTGAATTAACAAATATTCAAATTTAATTGAATTAAATTTATTACATTTTCATAAAGTAGTGTTACAAATTTTAATTACAATTATCTAAGCTATAGTGATTTCTTTTTAAGACGGTAGAATTTTGTATGAAGACAGAAAAAGGAGGTCAGATTTGGCATAAAATGGCAACAGAAAAATGGTATGCAGTGATTGTGGAGATGTTTGTGAATGATTCAATGAGTGATAAAGTCCTCAAATAAAGAAACTTTATAGCATTTCACTGTCACATTGAATCCAATCATTACTATGCAGATTCAATTTTAATATTAATCCAAAAACGTTTCCCAATTTTATGATTTGGGTAAAATTATCCTTGAAAACCAAAAGGTAACTAGTACTATTTTGTCAAAAAATGTTTGGTTGATTCATTAGTGGAAAATATTTCATAGTATAATAAATTATTAAATATAGGATCTTACAAATTAAACTAGAATATATGTATACACGCACACCAAAATAAAGATAATGGTCAGTCACTATAAATAAAGATATTTAATTTTTTTCTAAAGAAAAGAGATCTAAATTACATACTAAGTGATGACATTTGTTCGTTAATTTTTGACAATTTATTTTTCTACTTCAAGGCTTTCTTTGTCATGAAATGTTGGACGTAGGGGTCATTTGATACACGGAATTAGATTGACTTGGTGTATTTTTTATGTTCTATTACCTCTAATTACTTTAAATATGTTATTTTACATTTATAAATTTTTTTGTAAAGTTACACAAGGAAGACGTCTTCAAATGCATTTCTTCCAAGAAAAAGTGCCAACCACATTGGACTCGTGGAAGCATTTTGACCAAAATATAAGACTTGCCAAACTAAATTAGAAAACGGGAAAACTTAAAAAAATAAAATCACAATTTCCATTCCGAAATTAGTTTTGATAACTCTGTCCGCTGATTTTGTCTTTTAACTGGGGGCATGTGAAATGACATTTAATCAAGAGTAGCGATTCAATATTCATCTGAAAAGCAGAGTATATTTGAGATTCACCGGGCATCGTCGGAGCAATGATTTTTCTCTTATCCGCCAATAAACGGACGAAATCTCAGCTGGCAAAGATTCCATCGAGCACTTGCGGGTAGGGTGGGTGACTCATGCTTCTTTCTCTTTACCCTTCATTCCTTCATCCACTAATTCTCTCACTTTACCATCACCATGACTTCTTGATTTATTAAACCTTAGAAATCCCCCTATTTTCCTCGAATTATGGGGTGCGCAACCTCTAAGCATGATGACTTGCCGGCGGTGGCACTCTGCCGTGAACGTTGCACCTTTTTAGACCAAGCCATTCACCACCGTTACGCTTTTGCTGAAGCCCATCTAGCTTATCTCCAATCTTTGAAATCCGTCGGCGCTTCTCTTCACCGGTTTTTCGAGCATGATCTCGATCTTTCTACTTCATCCTCTGGCAGTCCTCTTTCTCCGGTTCTCAATCTCCCCCCTCATCGGAAAGGTGACCTTCCAGAATCTTCCTCTTCCCCTCCTCCTCCAGTTAAAAAACCTGCGGCTGCCATTCATCAGCGTCATGATTCTCACTCTAGTTCCGGTTCACACCTTCACTTCCACTCTGATTCCGAGGAAGATGATGATTTCGGTTCCGAGTCTTTGCATCACTCTACGGAAACCCCTAGTCATGGTCATAAGTTTGGTCAGTTCACGTATGCTGATCATGAAACCCTAGGGTTCGGAGCACCACCATATCAAGCCGGTGGGGGTGGGGGATTCGGAGCGCCACCGTATCAAGTCGGTGGGGCTGGTGGGTTCGGACCACCTGATCATGTCAGTGGGGGTCCTGGGTTCGGACTACCATATCAAGTCGGTGGTGATGGGTTCGGGCCACCATATCAAGTCGGCGAGGCTGGTAGTGGGTACGCAGCACCATATCAAGTTGGTGGAGGTGGTGGTTTTATGCATATGAATTTCATGAGGAAGCAGACGACGCCCTCGGTGACCTATCATCAACGACCCATAAGTCCCGAAACTGTTCGTATGGGTGAAACGTCTTCGTCCTATTACCCTTATCCTTATCCCAATAGTAATAACCCTAATCCTTACAACAATTATTCCAATTATCCCAATTACGGTGGCGAGTTTTTTTCCTCATCGATTCAAAGGCCGTACGGTGTTTCATCTCCGCCAGGGCCGTCTGGAGCTGGGCCTTCATCAGCACCATCAACTTCAAAACCACCTCCCCCGCCGCCCTCTCCACCTAGAAGCTCACCTTGGGATTTTCTGAACCCTTTTGTCACTTTTGAGAGTAATAATTACTCTACACCTTATACGCCAAGCCGAGACTCGAGAGAAGTGAGGGAAGAAGAAGGTATCCCCGATTTGGAAGACGAGGATTTTGAGCACGAGGTTGTTAAGGAAGTTCATGGACATCAGAAGTTTGTTGAAGGCGAAAACGAAGGCCACGGAGGGAACCATCCAAAAGCAGTGGCAGAGGAGGAGAGAGAGAAGCAAAGTGATTCGGAGTCGCTATACCGTGGGAGGCCAAGCGCATCAATGGAGAATGACCAGGTGGAATTTGAGGTACATGTTGTGGATAAGAAAGTGGTAGATGAGGAAGGGAAGTCAGGGCATGGGGGAAATGTTGCTGGGTTCAAAGCTCGTGCATTCAAGGACGACTCTGATGTTGTGAAAGAGATTCAGGTTCAATTTGAGCTAGCTTCTGAATCTGGTAATGAGCTTGCTAAGATGCTGGAGGTTGGAAAGCTTCCCCACAATCGTAAGAATGCTACGTATCAAGGTACTTAGTTGTGCTCTCAAGTTTTATCTTTTATGCCTTCCACATACCTAGATACTTCATGGTGATATCAAATTATGATTTTTGTTTTTTTTTGTTATTCATCATCATGCTCGAGAGATTTGCGGATGAGAATACTGTTTTGTTTGTGAATGAAGCCTAAGTCTTGCTGTTTCATAGTATATTGGACATTTTAGTAATTTGATTTTCAGGCAGTCAGTTAATTTTTAACTTCTATTTCTTGGGAATTCGTGGAGACAGTCTCTTCCAGGATGTTGCATGCAATTTCACCTTCATTATCCATAGTGTCGTCACAACCTTCTACGTCAAAGAATGCCGCGATTCAGATTAATGATCCTACTGCTTCAGATGTGGAAGGAGATGTTAGTTCAAGGTGCAGGAACCTTTCTTCAACGTTAAACAAGCTGTACCTCTGGGAGAAGAAACTGTATCAGGAAGTTAAGGTATTATTTCGTTATTTAGGTCTATTTTAACATTGTTTGCTATAAACGTACTTGGACGACTGCTGCTTTTTGGAGAGCAGTATTTATTGCTATAGTTTTTTTAGGATTCAAAATGGTGGCTTCCTCATCTGTGATTATTGTCTTATTACATCTCTTGGTGTGTCTTGTACATGGTAAAACAAGTGGTTTAATTGGTGCTTGTTATTTGATTCATTTGACGCTTTATGGACAATCTCAATAAATCTGTGATAATTCTGAGATGCAAATGCAATACATCTGAACTTCTTATCAATCTACTGTTATGGGCTAATTTTGAATCTTAACAGAGATGGTCTGTAAAACTTCTGTGTCTGGTGTTGCTTGTATTTTGCTTGTATTTTCTCTTCCTTGGAACTTTTGTAGAAGACATTTCCTCTGCAGAGGGTTTGAAGTTTATGGGTTCCCAAGGATCCTATTTGGATTGGCTTATTTTAATTGCTTTTAAGCCAAAATAGCTTTTTTAACACTTTGTGCTGTTTGGGTAAGATCAAAAAGTGCTTTTAAAGCCAAAAAGACACAAATAAGCAGAAATCCATAAGTTAGAATGGCTAACTTATTGGCCAAAAGCTATAAGCGCATCTATACAGGCTCTAGGTCTGCTTATCTGTTGTTTGATCAATTTTGTATGTTATCAGTTATTGTTTTGTTAACACACTTAACTGATAATCAAACCAATAAGATTTCCGTCAACATTTAACTGTTTAGTAGTGCTTAATTATTTGGTTAACGGTTTAACCAATAATAAAATGTCTGCTAGGTGTCAACCATTCAGTTATCAATTAACTGATAACCCAATATCAATAACCAATACTAACATTTTTATGGTTCAATTCATCAGCTAAAACAAAATTTGCAACTCTGATTTCTAGCAATTTAACATACAATAGTTACTGAATAAACTAACAAGATGTTCAATATATATCTTTTAAAAAGTAATAAACCACCACATATCATGACAATAGTTAGATAAATTAAGAGAAACTGTATTTTAATATTAGAGGAAATAAAAATAAAAAGAATGAGAAAGAAGAATGGAGGACTTGACAATGGCTAGGCAACAGCAAAATGGACGAATTAACAACAATTTTCGGAGCCCTAATTTCGTCTTACTTTTCATTTTCTCTTTGATTTCATAATTAATTTGAAAAATTGAGTAATACTATCAGCAAGTTTTAAATTTGGTTGTGATATGGTTTTGGTTTGACCATTGTGTGTATTAAAAAGAAAAAGAGAAGTAAAATGAGGGCCACGTTTTTTTAATTTTACAACAACAACAATATACACAATGAGATCTCACAAGTAGGGTCTGGGGAGGGTAAAATGTACGCAGACCTTACCTCTACCTCATAGAGATAGAGAGGCTTTGACCAGGGGAATTGATCCCTGGTTCAAGATTGGGGAAAGATTCAGCTGGTTCTCATTCTCCACTGAGCCAACAACGTAATTTATGAATGGGTTCCCAACTCAATTTTGTTTTATATTTAAAGGGTTTTATATTATAAAACAAGGTTCGGGTGAAAGTTACTGGTTTCCGGGAACTCACATGGGAAACTGTAGATCCGCCCCTGCTCCTTTGCCCCCCTTCCTTTTGTCATGGATAACCTTGATTGTTAGTTTTGTTGGGCCTTAAAGAGTACTTTTGAGTTTTTTTCCTCTTCCTTTCTTGCAATGGGAATACAAAAATGTCTTCCCTTCGATCACAGCATCCCCCATGTGCAAAGGTTGCTGTAGTTCGTGATGTAATTCACATTAATGTCAAATATATGTGGAACTAATATTGACAGTGTTTCCTGTGATATAATACTTTTCCTTTGCTTATTGTGGCTGTTTTGCAGTCTGAGGAGAAGACAAGGGTGCTTCATGAAAAGAAATCTGAAAAGCTGAAGCGATTGGATCAAAAGGGTGCTGAGGCTCACAAGGTTGACATTACAAGGCAATTGGTTAAAAGTCTCTCCACGAAAATTCGAATTGCGATTCAGGTTGTCGATAAGATCTCTGAGAAGATAAACAAGATGAGGGATGAAGAGTTATGGCCGCAACTGAATGTACTTATTCAGGGGTATGTCTTTTTGCTGAGTCTTATGGATTAAATGGATATCATTTGTTTAATGAGATATAAAAGAACACTCTGTCTGGATTGGCTATAATTAGATTTTTGTAGAAGCACTAGATGGAAGAGAAAAAGTATTGGTTTGCCACATTTTGAATACTGTTTCTGATTTGTATTCCAAGGTTATCGTAATGACACCATTGTATGCCTCCAAGCTACTGCATCATCTAAAGTCTTGTATATTGATCTCCCCAAATGATTTGAAGAAATTGATTGGATTCAAATGTGATGTTCTTGTTTCATCATTCATGTATCATTCCGGTGGATGAAAAGCTGTAGAGATTTAAGCTTTCAAAACTTTCGTGTGATGAGTTTGTCCAGCACTTTTATATTAAATGTTCTACCGTGGTAACCTCATTTGCAATATGGTAATTGCGTAGAACTGTTCTTCATGCAAAATTCAGATTGGCTTGTTTATTCCTATTTTTTAGGGGTTAGATAATGTTTTTGTAATCTGAGAGACATCCTTTTAACCCTAGTTTCTTTTGATGCAAACATGGTACGAATTGGTAGAGAAGACTGGGTGTCTTTGATTGAGAACCATGTATTTTTGTAGGTCTTCTACTTTTCGGTATAGCACTTATATAGGCGAGGTTTTTTGTGCTCCCAGTTTTTTGGATGTACTATAACTAGCTTTGTTTTCTTAAAAAAAGTTGACTTGTTTATTAGGATGTGGAAGCTCTGACCTACATATTCAGCTTTCACAAACACACATTATACTGTATTTATCAGAAAGTCAAAGGTGGATGAATGTATAGTTGTTTGTGAATTGTGATACTCCTGAAGAGAAATTCTTGCTTTCACTAAAATCTGTATGCAACATCTGGAGTTGCAAATGCATATCAGTTACAGCTGGGCAATCTCGTATGGGATGCTGGGATTTATCTTGACATAGTCGGATCATTAAGAGATTTTTCAGCTGAACTTTTATGTCTTTTAGGCCAAATAGTTATCTAATGCTAGTTTCTCTTATGTGGATTTTCTATGTAGGTTAAGTAAAATGTGGAAAGCCATGCTTGAGTGTCATCGTAACCAATGCCAGGCTATTGGAGAAGCCAAAAGATTAGATGCCATTGCATCTCACAAACACTTGAGTGATGCTCATCTTGAAGCCACTCTGCAGCTTGAACATGAGCTTTTGAACTGGACTTTGAGGTTCTCTTGCTGGGTGAATGCACAGAAGGGCTATGTGAGGGCACTAAACACTTGGCTCATGAAATGTCTTCTGTATGTGCCCGAGGAAACAGCCGATGGAAGAGTTCCCTTCTCTCCAGGCAGGATTGGTGCTCCCCCAATTTTTGTCATCTGTAATCAGTGGGCTCAAAGCATTGAAGGAGTTTCTGAGAAAGAGGTTATTGACTGTATGCGAGATTTCGCATCAAATGTCCTTAAGCTCTGGGAACGCGATAAACATGAAATGCGGCAAAAGATGATGGTACACAAGGATATGGAGAGAAAAGTGAAGAACCTTGAGAGGGAGGACCAGAAGATACAAAAAGGGATTCATGCACTGGACAAAGGAATAGTACTCATTTCTGGTGATGAAGCTGGTGGTCTCTCATTAAAGAGGCATGTCGTTTACCAGAGTGACACAAGCAAAAGTAGTAGCCTTCAGGTTGGTCTGAGACATATTTTTGAGGCCATGGAAAGATTTACCGCCAAATCCTTGAAGGTGTATGAGGAGCTTTTGCAACGCATTGAAGAGGATGATCTGGCTTGAAGAGCATGAGAACTTGGTACGGCGCACTACCTTGGAAAGGTTATATCTTCTGGTGGTCTGTTATTATGCTACTGCTGGAGGTTGTTGAACTTTCAGACAGGGGACAATGTGAAATGGAGCAACAGAAGCCTTGTTGGCTTTCTTTGCTCTCGCTGTAGCATCATCTCAGCTTGAGAGTTTCAGTTTGGAAGCGGGGCTTATGTTAGATGTAATACCTGGTGATGTGCCATTTGAGGTTGTTGCAATGGGATCTTTTTGGTGATGTCAGAAAGATATTCTTGAATCTCCTATTTCAGAAGTCTCCGTGGATCTTGAATATTGCAGTAATTGATGCCTCAGCAAGTATCCTGTTTTCAGCGTTAGGGCTCCGTGTCGGGCTAGCTGTGAACCTGAGACGAGGGATTAAATACTCCAGGATAGGCACCAATCCTCAAGTCACTAATGTGCTAACCAGAGGTGACCTGAACTAGCGGAGATGTATATATTATGAAATGTCATGCCTCTGTTACGTGCGGGACTTGGAGTATTTATGGTTGGAGAAAGTATGACATGCTATGACTACCTTGGCGCAAAGTGGCATTGGTGGGTGTTTGCCCCATTGGTACCTCTGAGGCTTCAAGTGCGCCCTGCAGGAGGCCAGCTGGTCCCTGCGGCAACTTAGGCAGCGACCGACTATATTGAGCTAGACTGGGAACTCTGCTCCTGGAGCTTCTAGTGGGTTGGTATTTTGAGAAAATAATTGTTAAGAGACATCTGAGCCTATGGTAGGGATGTTTGTGTACAGATGGGCTGCATTCTTGTGAAAAATGCAAATAAGCAAGGATGGCATCCGAACTGCAAGCAGAGGCCATCTAAGGAAAAAAAAAAGCGTGCTGAGCTGTTTGTTCATGGCTTATGGTGCTTTGGGTGTTTCCCAGTTGGATCTATACTACGCAAGTGGAACAGACGAAGAAACTGTTTGGTAACTCAAGTCATTGAGATTGCTGGTTGCCTGGCACCAGACCTGCCCGAGAACAGAGAGAGATAATACATGTAAGTTGTATTCAGATTGTTCTTTAAATTCTGGTAATAATCTGTATCTTAAATTCTGTGTATATAGGACCCAAATACATTTTTTATGAT
>JAOTQJ010000001.1:37704445-37715157 GCA_025642045.1 Solanum sejunctum | reverse complement strand
AGATTGTTCTTTAAATTCTGGTAATAATCTGTATCTTAAATTCTGTGTATATAGGACCCAAATACATTTTTTATGATCTGACGTAGGACCAGTTATCATAACAACACCGAAGTATAAATTTTGCGATAATGTTCAAATTTATTCGGTCATTATTCATCTCATCCGCCGATTCTGTATCAACGCCCATCTGTTTATACTTTTCACAAATAATGTCGCAGATTATGAATCATTTCTTTATTCTGTGAAGCCTCGAACGTAACGTAGGTTCTAAGAGTAGTAATAAGTGAAAATCAACTGTTACATGTATCTACTCAACACTGTAGGTAATTAAGACAATATTGAATTGAATTACGATTGGAGTTGGGACTTCATCTTCACTGGTGTAGAGAGGCCTTGCTATCGGCAGATGTATCGCATCATGAGCTGTTAACGTAAATAGATATAATTAACCCGTTGCAAAATTTGAATATGTGAAGGGGAACGTAGCCCTAATTATATGAAAAAGATGGAAAACACAACCACCTTGGATGGGAACGACTTTTTTGTTTTAAAAAGGAACTAGATGATGAAAAATCATAAATGATGAAACAGATTTAACGAGAAAAGGAAAATAAATTCAATATTTGATTTTTGTTATTATAACCCAATATTATACGGTTCATCAAATTTGTTGTGACGTGTCTACCTAGGAACATGCTAAATCACAATCAAGGTGTAATATTCACTATATGAATGAGAGTGAGTTGAGCAAGGATTTTTTCACCCAATATACTTTTTGCATATCCTAGTGCTACGTCCGTAATGCAGTCTTTTTTTTATTCATGGTCTAAATGGTCTAAATTGAAAACACACGATTTTACAACTATTTCAAAAAAATATTATTTTATATAGCAGTATTTTTCTTCGTAAGATAACAGTGACTAAAAAAATTAGAACTAAATATTAATTAAAGTTGTTGGATCGCCTGAGAAATAACAAGAGCAAGAAAGGTGTTTCTAGGTAGATGAAAATGTACCTTCTTCCTTCTTCTATCCCAAATAAGTTTGAACTTGTAAATTTATTAATAGGACTATTTTTTTTATTAAATAATTGTGCAAAGCATTGTGAGTTCACTAGTTGTGTGGAGAATAGAAAATTCGAAAGAATTGTGTATTACTATATATTTTTTCTACGGAAAAAGAATGATCCATTGTTCTTTTTGATCTGTTTAAAAAAAATAATTCATTTTTTTTTATAAAATTTTAATTTTAATTTTTAATGTGATATGTTTTAGGTAACAAGATTAAAAGACATTTTGATATATTCAACATAATTTTAATTTAGGAGCACAAGATTGAAAAATCTCTTTATTTTTTTAAACTCAATATTAAATAAAATTAAATTATTTTTTTTTTGAAATGGAGGGAGTAACATAGAATGGTAAATAAAAAAACAAATTACATAGTAATCCAATGGATTACATGCATACGAAATCCACTGAATTACATGTATACGAAAAATTGTCACGATGACTCACCAATGAATTTTTTAATGTGCAACTTGAGTGATGGCTACACTGGTACTATATTAGAGCTTTGACTCGCCATGGCATCGTTTAGAAAAATGTCAGTGAGAACAAAATTCAAACACCTCCCGTGCACCAAAACCATCGGCCGCCTCCGGCAACATACCCGCCACAAGGAAGATCCTCATTCCCTCTTAAAGGAAGATCCGTTGGAAATCCTGTCTAATCTGTGGATTAAGACTTTCTCTGAACCCCCAAAACCCTTCACTAACCTTACTGGATTTCTCTCAAAACTCGATCTCTGGGTCCTCGCTTACCAACGCACTTATGCTCATTTCACTGGTTCATTCCCCCCTAGGAATGCTATCCACTCCCATGTTCTATCCGACCTCTTAAATCTCCGGAATTCAGTTATCCGGGGAAAATTCCTTTGGCATACAAAAATCCATCAATATATTCGTGGCCCTAATGAACAACCCATTACCGAGCAGCTTTCCAGGAGTCAGCTCCAATCTATACTCGCATCCAGAACGCCTCCCTTTCAGGATGTTGTCGTACAACAAGCTTTACTTACGATATTGGAACCCATTTTTGAGCCTAGGTTTTCAGCAAAGTCCCATGCTTTTCGCCCTGGAAGGAATCCCCATACTGTTATTAGGACTATTAGGAGTAATTTTGCTGGTTATTTGTGGTTCCTGAAAGGCGATATTAGTGAGATATTTGATAATGTTGATGTTGATGTCGTTATGGCTAGTCTCGAAAAAGCTATCAAGGATAAGAAAGTGTTGAACTTGATAAAGGCGGGGTTGAAAGCTCATCGACGTGGAGAGGAGGGCGAAGAAGAAGAAAAAGATAGCAGGAAGAGAAAGAAGGGACGAACAAAAAAGAGGATTTTAAATGAGAATGAGCCCAAGCCAGACCCTTATTGGTTAAGGACATTCTTTGAGTTTGCTCCGCAGGAGGCTGCTGAGATACCCAATTATGGTGGTTGTGGAATTCTTAGTCCTTTGTTGGCTAATGTATGTCTTAATGAGCTTGATCATATGATGGAACAGAAAATAGTTGAATTTTTTAGGCCGTCTGAGCGAGACACAATATGGAAATATTCTATGGATGATGGTTGTCATAATCCTGCTTGGCCCGAATTTGTTCCCTCTAGTGGAAAAGAGAAGACGAGGAAGATGGATTTCATAAGGTTTGGAGGTCATTTCTTGGTTGGGATTCGAGGGCCTAGACAAGATGCCGTGGAAGTGAGGAAAGAAATAATTGGATTTTGTGAGAGAATTTTAGGGGTCAGGTTGGACAATTCAAAAATAGAGATTGAGCATATTTCTAGGGGCTTTCAGTTCTTGGATCATATTATTTGTCGTCGTGTTATTTATCCAACTCTACGTTACACAGCCAGTGGCGGTAATATAGTGAGTGAGAAAGGTGTAGGCACTTTGCTTTCAGTCTCTGCTAGTTTGCAACAATGTATTCACCAGTTTCGAAAGCTCAAGCTTGTGAAAGGTGATAAGGATCCAGAACCACTGCCTTGCACACCAATGCTTTACTCTGGTCAAGCTCATACTAATTCTCAAATGAACAAATTCCTTGAGACAATGGCTGATTGGTTCAGATATGCGGATAATCGGAGAAAAGTTGTTGGGTTTTGTGCATATGTGGTGCGTAGCTCTCTGGCTAAGTTATATGCTGCCAGGTATAGGCTGAAATCTCGTGCCAAGGTTTATAAGATTGCCTCGCGTGATTTAAGCCGTCCATTGAGGGAGCACACCAACAATTCTGCACCTGAATATTCAGATCTTTTGAGGATGGGACTTGTTGATACTATTGAAGGTGTTCAGTTTTCCCACATGTCTTCAATCCCGTCATGTGATTACACTCCGTTTCCAAGGAATTGGATCCCTGACCATGAGAAGGTGTTGCGTGAGTATATCAACTTACAGGACCCAAAGTTTTTCTACCAGCTGCACAAGTCAGTTAAACAGCATGGTATGTGCTTACCTCAAGATGAACTATCTCAGATTGTGTGGCAGTATAAGACTCTTGGCGTGCGAAGCTTGTCGTGGAGGTTATGTGATGACAAAGGGATGGAAAATGCTTGTGATAAAGTAATGGTGGCATCGTCATGAAGGTATCATGAAATGTGAAATGTGAAAGTTTATCAATATAGATTGGTATTGATGGTGTCAGCTGACTTCTTATTTTTCTGAAGCTAGATGGTCAATGTCTATCTTGATAATAGTAAAGTTTGAAGTTGATCTTATTTAACAATCCTAGAGAGCTGATTAGCTTGATTACAGCGACTTCCTTTTTAAGGCTTTTTCAGTAAAGATTCAATTTCCAATTCAGATTTGTGAGTCCATTTTATAGTACGCCCTTTTGTAAAATTCTGTTCTTATGGTTGAGATCTGAAAGGAATGACTGCTCCAAGTAAGCCTCTATAATTGGATGAGTTTCTGAAAGAAATAAATTATTGGCACCAACATATGTGCTTATAGCTTTAGACTAAAACACTCACCATCTCCACAATAAGAAGTATATAAGTTGGATAAGTTCCATCAGAGACTTACATTCTTGACACTTCAGTGATCTTCTCTTACTTCCTTAAACCCTAGCCTCTATATATCTTCCCCCATGGAAACTGTGTGATCTGCTGCAATGGGATGAAGCAGAGCATATCACTCCAAAGCGAAACTGAAGTTATGACTATGATGTGATAGCTCATAAGTTCTGCTGAAATAAATGTAGCCAATGAAAAGAAAGTTGCATTCCCTGGATTTTTACCGCAGCAGATAAAAAGTTCATCTTCAGCTCAATATATCCATATATAATAAACATAGAGCTTGAGGACTGTCTGCATGTTTTCTGAAGGATGAATAGTGAGCTTTGTGAATGCTTCCACAAACAATGGCTCCTCGCGCTTACCTGGGTATTTTTCAGTTGGATCGGACTACCCAAGTGGAACATGAGAAGAGGCTGTTTGGATGATGCAAGTCAATCGAGACTGCTGGTTGCCTGGCACCAGACCTGCCTGAGAAGAGAGATGTAATACTCGTAAGTTAGTTGTATTCAGATTGTTGTACATTGCCTTGTTCTCTAAATTCTGATAATAATGTGTATCTTAAATCATGTGTATATAGGACTGGTTGGATGCCCCCAATACATTTTTTATGATAGATATATGGTGCCTTCTATCCGACATGGAACCAGTAATTATAATATCAGCTTAATATAACATTTTGCAATGTTCAAATTTGTTGATTGAGTCATTATGCATCCCATGTGCCTATTCTATCTTAAATTTATCAAAACCCATCTGGCATATACACACACACACGAATAATCTTGCAGATTAGTGAAGTACCGAGGTATGGTGATTAGCCAAGACATGGCATGGCTTCAGTCACCGAGGATATGACCCTTGATAGGATGGTGTGTAGGTCAAGGATTAGGATAGAAGATTAGTAGATAGTTGAGTACTTTGTTTTCCCATTGCCAGAGTATTAGTTAGTCTTGTAGATTCGTATTCTTAGATTTCTACTTCTGTTTCTATTTGTTGATTCTTTACCCTTGATTATTGTATTTTTGTGTTGTGTCTTCCTGCTTGTTACTGCTATACTCTTTTTCATCTGTTTTGAGCCAAGTGTCTATTTGGAAACTTCTCTTCCTTTTAAGGTAGGTGTAAGGTGCGATTACTCTGGGTATTTCGTTGTATTAGTGAAGTGCACAACATCATTTTGGGCTGTCGATTCCTTTGTACTTACATTCAGAATGCTAGACAAGTTTCCGAAGCCTCAAACTTTGTACGTTCTGCAGGTGTTTTTTTGGTTCAAACAGACAAAATTTTCATTGCTTAAATCAAAACAAATAACAGGGAGTTGACAGCCGATAGAGCATAGCAGCAGACTTTGTTACAGTTTTAGTAGAAGAAAAAGGGCTTACACTAGTAGTAGAGGAAAGAGTAAAGGGCATTGTAGTGTGGGTTGCACTTCATGCCAGCTATACTATCTGGCATTGGGTTGTAAAAATTATGAGTTCGACAAAAGTTAGCGCCCAACTAACTGCTTCAATCACGTGACTGGCAAAAGATGGTAGAATAAAAAACAGTGATTTTGAGCTGTGAATTGTTATTAGCGCCATGCTTGACTAGGCTATCCACTACTTGATTTTGCTCCCTGTAAATGTGAGTTATGGAAAGCTCATTGAAACGGACCTGGAGCCAGGCGCGCGTCCGCAGCGCCCCTCCGGCGCCCGAGGCGTCCCATACCACCTCGGACTGGCCCGAACATACATTGCACCAGCTGGTTTCGCCCTGCCATGGGCTCATCAGGGAAGCGGCAATAGCTCCCAACCAGTTGTGCCCGTCGTATGCTTCAACTCCCTTCATAGTTATGTCCAAGACAAGCGACAAACTCCTCAAACTTAATCGGGTCGGCATGCCTGAACTCGGCCAAGCCAATACGCAACTAGGGCAGAACGCCTTATTGCTAGATTCACCTCCCCTTTCCATGGCAGTTTGATGCCAGCGGTACGTACGGTTCGTGGTTATGCCTCTAAGGCCGTAACATCATGCTGTTGTGAATTGCGGACCTGCAATTAGAAAAAAATATTAGCATATTTTGCATTAGGTGATGTCAACAGTTTGAGTATCTCTTTTGCATCTATATCATCTTGAACTGGTGTATGAACCAGGCTTACAGCAAATGCAAAGTCGAACAAAGAACAAAGCTATACTTGTGTGCACAAACGATTGTAACCGTAATATTTCACCCCGTTTTAGTTTATTGTAATCTTGTAGAACCAGGATACTCTCTCCGTTCCATTTTATGTGGTATCGTTTGACTTGACATGATATTTAAGGAAAAAAAAAAACAAAAGCTTTTTAAAACTACTCTTTGATATTTGTGTGGATATAAATTATTTTGGAAGAATTTTAAAGTTAAATTATTCCTAACTATAGTAAGATAACATTCTTTTTGGAATAGATTAAAAAAGAAAAGGTGCCGGGGGAGTAAGTACTTCTAAAAAATGAAGCTCAGAAAATAGATTAAAACATGGGAGTGAGAGAGAAGATTCGAGGCGGAAGAGAAGTCAAAAGTTAATGCGGAGGAGAATAATATGATTGTGAAAGCAAATGGCTAAAGCATCATAAAGAATAAAGGATAAATTAAAATTATTTAAAATTTCATAAAGGTATAATTTAAAAAAGAAAATAAGTAAACCATGGCATTCATGGTTACAAAACCATGAAACCAAACCATACGTACCAAGAAACAATCAAAACAAACATAATTCTCTTACTAACCATAACATACTACGAAAAATCACCATCCAAATAAGTTGTTAGGAAAAGTAGTATGGCCAATATACCTATCATTTTCCATATCCAAAACCAACTTCGATACACATCAACATTTAAGTTAAAATGGTCAGATTTATTAAACCATGCAAAATGGAAATTTGGCCGGAACTTGAAGGAATAGGAGGAGGATTATTTGAGCAATAGCAACAACGTCGTCCTCCTCTAACTATTCGCTGGTCCATTTTCTTCTTTTCGGCAATATAGCAGCTTAACAACTGGTAGCCCACCCTTGATAGCACAGTTGTCAAGATTCTTGTTATCTGTAGGAGATGATAAAGTAACACATACCACAAACATCGCCTAAGTGGTAGCTTCATACAAATCCAAAGTCTCGTTATGCTGTCATCTTGTGGGGTTGCTTCCACTATAAAATGCTGCACGAGTGCCATTTAAGATAGGCTTTTCTTGGCTTTAAGAGGCAGGGTGAGTTGTCAGTTTTCTTTTTGGTAGGAGGCGGCATGCCACAAACATCGCCTAGAATAACTAAGTTGCCTGTTAGATCTACATCCAACTCAAGTCCTTCTCTCTATATATGAAAGGATTGAGATTTTTGGGAAAATTCTCTCTTCTGGTTGCTCTCTTGATTACCATACTTTATATGCATTTCAAATATACAAGGACTAAATATTAAAGAAATAGAATCCTATGTAATTAACTTGCTCCAGTAATAATTGAAAGAAAAGAATCCTATGTGGCCAACCTACTATGCTTGCACAGCTCATTATGAGATTTGGATTTGGAACAATATATATGAAACAAAAGCCAGAAAACCACATACAGTTAGACCTTTCAATAAACTTGTCAACTTCAACAACAAATGGCTCCCTCACCTTTGAGACCCTAAAACATGCAGCTTTCCCTCTACATCACACCCTATTGTGTCTCAATTCAATGAGCACCTGTCTAGGCTAACATCCTCTTCAGAGGCTACTTCTTCCTCCCTTTCATCCTTCACTTGTAGACTTGGTGATCTTGAAAACTTATTGGATTACGTGGAAGATTTGCTTCAACTACCACATGTTCAACAAGCCATTTCCCTGAACATCCATGAATTATTAGAGGGGTACCTCAAGGTATTAGACATTTGTGCCACCATCAGAGATCTTCTATCGAATGAAAAACAAAATAGACAAGACCTCCTTTCAGCAAGACGGAATATGGATGACATTTCTGGCTATCTAACCTCTAGAAGGAAGTCCAAGAAGATGATCCAAAAACTTGAAGAGAATGATGAAGGAAACTAACTTCACATCGAAAAAGCCTGAAACTTCGGCGGTTGTTGAGGAATTGCAGGATGTACAGTTGGTCATTCTAGGACTATTTAAGGCCTTGTTGTTCTATGTCAATGGAAAGGGATCTCAATCAAGTAATTGCTCCTTGTTGTCCAAGATTATGCTCACGAAAAGTGAGGAAGTGGAAACCAGTGAATTTGACAATGTTGTTGTTGTTGTTGTTGTTAATCAAAAACCCGAGTGTGCCTCCTCAATGTTTTGAATCATTAGGTTGTCAAGAATAGGAAGCCCAAAAGGCTATCCAAAAGTTTTGTAATTCAGTAACACATGTACATTTTACAATATACATCAAAATGAAATACAGGATCAAGTTCATTTTTTCCTTTACTACTTTTAACCTCTTTTGAATACATGTCAAGTGCTATACTGCTACTGTAATGGTCCTTCCCTTTGCTTGAATGATTGTAGATGTTGATTGACTTGGAAATCTAGTGTACTCGGCTGAACTTTGCTAGTTTACCATAGGCTTTTCCACATAATTATTAAAAATGGTAGACCGATCTGAGACTGCCATTTCATTTGTACAGATTCCTTATGTTGCAAACTTTTCGACAACATCAGCAATTTTCAGACCGATCTGTTTAATTTGCAGTTTTAAAATTGATTTGTGTCTCTCTTTTTTGATAAAAAACTTGGCGAAGTATGTGGATCTATGGATGAGATAGCAGAAACATAGCAGGAGTGATAGCTTGATACAAATCAAAGTCACGTCATGCGTGCAATTGCTTTCATTATTTGTATGAAACTGAAGAAAGTGCACGAGTGCCATTTGTGCAAGTAGTTGTCAAGATTCTTTTTGTCTCTACTAAGAAGAATATAATATCGTAAATTACTTGTATACTAAGACTCACATTCAATGTGTACAGAGTTATCAATCTTTTTTCACGTTTGCATTGACAAGTAAGTTTGTTTTATCTTTGACAGCTTTCTGTGGATCTCACCAGGCATTTGGTTGACAAGATCCAAGAAAATTGGCAACAACTAATACTCAATCGTGCAATTGATTTAAAAATAATACTCCTATTTGTGCCAAGTCAACACTAGTAACTGGTGCCAAGCACTGCTGGCGGGGGGACAGAGCCCAAACATCGTCTAATTGCATCAGATCTTCACCTTCTGGGTTCTCATAAATTGAATGAAGTGCACCAGTGGCTTTAATGAATGCAGAGTTGTCATTATTCTTTTTGTCTCAAACAACAAGATCGGTACAGTTTCCTAACAGGTTTACAAACACCCAACTAGCTAACATGCCACAGACATCGCCTAGAAAAGCTAGATCTAGATCAAAGTCGAGTCCTTTTCTACAGTTCTCGCTCTCTCTCTATATATATCAAACAAGAGCAGGAAGGAGCACAAGTTGAAAACTTAGAATTGTTTGGAGCTTCCAGTATTGAAAAAACAAAATGGGCCCCTCATCTTTGAAACCAAAAACCACCCTGAAGCATGCTCGTTCTAGCAGTTTTCCCTCTACATCTCATCCTATTGTGTCTCAACTCGATGCACACTTATCTAGATTGAAATCATCTTCTGAGGCTACCGCTTCCAGCCTTTCGTCCTTCACCAGCAGATTAAGTGATGTTGAAAACTTATTAGATAACACGGAAGATGTGATTCAACTACCACAGGTTCAAGCCATTTCACAAGATAAATTGGACGAGTTATTAGAGGGGTACCTCAAGCTGTTGGACGTTTGTGCCGCCAGCAAAGATCTCTTGTCGAATGAAAAACAAAACCAACAAGACCTTCTTTCAGCTCTTCGTAGAAGGCAGAACATGGATGACGTCTCTAGCTACCAAACATCTAGAAAGAAGTCGAAGAAGATGATCCAAAAGTTGCTTAAAGATTTGAAGAGTACGATGAAAGAAACTGTCGAGAAACCTGAAACATTGGAAGTTGCTAGCATGTTGAAGGAAGTCCAGTCAGTCACTCTAGGCCTATTTAAGTCGTTACTGTCGTATGTCAATGGAAACGGATCTCAATCAAGTAATTGGTCATTGTTGTCCAAGATTATAAACTCAAAAAAAGAATCATCCAATGAATTTGACAATGTTGATGCTGCTTTATGCTCACTTCTGGGACATAATAAGACTAGTAAATACGAAGAATTGACTAGTCAGTTGCGAGAGATGGAGGCAACCATTGAGGTGGTTGAACAAGGACTTGAATGGTTTTTCAGGCGTTTAATCAAAACCCGAGTGTCCCTCCTCAATGTTTTGAATCATCAATAGTTTTGTACTACTGTAATACTTGTAAATTCATACAAATATCAAAAGGAATATAAAAATTAATGTTGAAAACTTCGACGAGCCCAACGCACCCACTATAGAGGACCTAGAATGTACTATACACTCTACACCAACTCTTTGACGCTGGTTGACCTTTGATTTTATAAATTCTTAGTACACAATAATACTTAAGCGGCTGTGCCGACCATATATCATTCAGGCGGTATAACCGGCCATATATCACTCAGGCACCAGTGCACTAAGAACTTAAAAACAGACTACGGCTTAACCGAGAAACTTGAGAGAAAAGAACACTTTTATTAATA
>JAOTQJ010000001.1:37686401-37699293 GCA_025642045.1 Solanum sejunctum | reverse complement strand
TTTATAGATTCTAGTGGCCAATGGATTGTTGACACATGTCAACACCTTAGCCATTTATCATTCAAAATATCTAGATTTTTCTAATATTAAACATTACGAATATTTAGATTTTCTATGAATACTTCTGCACACCTACTAATTCTATATTATTCTAGAGTATTCCATAAAACTCTATAATACTCCTTAGCTCTCCTAATTTCTTGAGAAAATTCTAAACATGTTTCGAAGTAGCTAGTGTATTCTTTAACAATTAATTTCACATTTTGCAGCTATAGATATCTCACTTTTGGGGTTTACTTAATATATTATGTCCATTACAAAGATCTTTACCTTTTGAATTTTTGCATGTATTTACTGAAAATAAATCAAGTTCAGTGTTTTCCTAATTAAATCTTGGGTAAATAGTTAAAATGTTGAGTAAGTTGGCAAAGCTTGAATAGTAAAAGATTACAGCGTCTAGGCTAGATTGCAACATGAAAATTTAGAACCTCGCAACGTATCTTTTTTAGTGAACTAATACAAATCTTTCGATAACTTCATATATTTGCTTATGCAATCAATTCCATTGTTTGGTGTTAGAATTACTTTCCTCTGGTGTAGAAATTAACTGATGATGTGAAACAAAGAGTATATTTTGCATAGGCATATGCCTCAAACTTTTACCAAGAATAAATCATGTGCTAATTTTTTGATAGAAAAAAAGTATTTATAACAAAAAGCAATTTTAAGAAATTTATATTATTTTATTCTTCTTAATATATATATTGAACGAAGTGAATTACAATTTTTTTACTTATTAAATTTCCAATTATTATAACAAATATATTTAAAGTAGGTAAGAACAAGTAATCATCTTGTTGAATCAATTTCTATGGTTCTAATTACTCTTAAATGTATTTAAAATTTGTCAATTTCTCACTTATAACAAAGATATAATAATTTTCTAAATAAAAGGATATTTTTCAAAATTGAGTCAATAAAATCTCACCTAAAATTGATAATTATAAAAAAGGTATCCAAAGAAATCATTTATAAAAAAATATTAGTTTGCATCTAAAAAGTTAGAACAAATAAATTTTTTAAAAGTACTCTAATTAAATTTCACTTTAGGCCTCGAATTATATTGAGCTATTCTCAATGGATCTTGAATGGGAGCTTAGCTTTCTTATGGGTGTGCGACCTTAGATTGTTATTGCATATTTAATTTTTATAAGTTTAAATAATATAAGATAGAATATATTGTAAATTCATCATGTGCAAGTTTAATTCCCATTATTTGCCCAAAATTTATAAATAGTAGGTAAAAAATATTATTTTTAGGGAAGCTTAATCACCTAAATTTTCTAAATGGAAGTATTAATTGGGTACGCGGTATGACCCGAAGTTAACCCGCCCAAGTCACTCTAACTCACATTACCCACGTAGGCACAAAACCTCGAGCAAGGCCGAGGGTTTATTTGTTGCTTGAATAGTGATAGTAGTTGATGCTGCAGGCCATGAAGCTCCTCAGAACCCTCTCTGGTATTGACTACTCTTCTTCCTCAGATACTGATTCCGTTTCCTGTTCATTTGATTGAGGCGTTATTCTTTATTTTTCAGGCCCCAAAAATGTACTTCTTCGAACTGTAGGACGTCGATACTTTGCGGTCACACCGGAAGAGTACGCCAAGAGAAACTACGCCAACAATGAGTCTGAATACACCACTGTTATTACCTCTCTTAATTTTCAGAGAAAGTAATTCTCATCATTCCCTACTCCAATTTATTTTAGATTAAGCCCTTCATGATTCCTTTTTATTTTGATTTCATATGAATTAGGTATTTCTTGTTGAGGGATGTTTATGATGACATGATGCTCGATGGAGTAAAGCCCGAGAGAGATACTTTTCATTCACTTCTTAGTGGAACCATGAAAGGTGCTCGCTTGCAAGATGCTTTCTATTTCCGGGACGAGATGAAGGCTATGGGCTTGATCCCTGATGTATGTCTCCTTCCTATGATTCCTAACTCTTCTTCCTTCCTAATATATCTTAAAGCAATCCTTTTTCAGACCCTTACCGGTATTTCATATCTCTTGTATTACTCACTTCTCATACTTGTATGTATAGAGCCACTGTCTCTTTTGATGGTTGATTTATATATAAGTTATACCCACCTTTAAAAGTATAATAACAATAGGGCACTCTCGATATCACAGGTTACTTTGTACAATTTCTTGATAACTACCTGTGGAAAATGCAAAAATTCTGAACAAGCAGTAAGGGTATGTATCCTTACTTTGTCTTGCAGGGTCGTCCTGATTTATTATTCTGAAATTATCTTGATTCATTAAAATAATTAATGCTGTTTTTCTTCTTTCTAAGTAGATCTTGCAAGAAATGAAGAGATTTGAAGTCAAGCCTACTGGACAAACCTACATCTGTCTTCTCAATGCATGTGCAGTGGATGGTCGGGTAGACAGAGTGTAAGAAAGTTGTTCAATGATTGAAGCAGCTGTATTATTGCTAATACACATTTGCTCATGCCTGCATGTGAAGGCTGATGTCTGTTTAGTTAGTTTCACTATTAGATCTTTCATGCATTAGATAATCTGGAATGCAGAACATATTTTTGTAATTAACAAGACATAGCACCATGATATATTAGAGTTCATTCACTGAAGAACATCTGCTTACTCAGTGAAATGATATTTGATTAATATGCTCTACTGGATGTAGAGCCTTAAACTTTCCTGCAGTCAACTCCTCCGTGCTCATTGTTCATGTTTCAGTGTCATACTTCAGCCAATCTTTTGAAACATGATGTTATGTGGTTTATTTTCTGCTAAATTCATAATCTTTGTTTACTCCGTCATCTGATTGGCTGCCCTTTCAACATTGCAGGTATGCAATTGTTCGGGACATGACTGCTGCTGGTCTTGGTCTGAATAAATTCTGCTATGCTGGACTTATAGCTGCTCACAAGAATAAGGAACCGATCACAGATGATGTAGCTTCTAAGGTGAGCAACAAGTGCGTCGATGTGCTTTTAGAAAATTTCCATTTTTATTATATTTTGAGTTATTAGATTTTGTTATTTCTTGGAGTAGATTATTGAGCTAGTTGAGCAGTCCAAGGGATGGTCAGCAGTTGAAGCTCCTGGTGACATTCCTGTAAGGTCCATGATGAGCATCTGTGAAGAAGAACTTTACAATATCCCAACTGCTGACTATGTTTTTCGGCGGGGATTTTTAGATAAGGAGTTGACAGTTTACCATGTTGCATTTCATGCCTGTGCAGACCTAAAAAGTGTAGAGGTACCGTTCTTGACATCCACTATAAAGATCATTAGATGTGATTCAGTTTTGCTTTATTATCTCTGGCCCAAATCTTTCTGTTATTTTTTCCTGTAAATTATCCTGCATATACGTGGCATTCATTTAATTGAGTCATTCCAATTCCACATATTATCTGCAGTAGGCTTCCCTCTCACCCCCTCGGATTAAATAAGTATCTTAAATAACCTTGTTCTAATATGAGAACAGATAAGATAGATCTAAAGTTGTCCAATTATTTGATGCTTAGTAAATTTTATACATTCAAGATGAACATTCGTTTATTATAAATGGTCGCTCTTGGATTTTGTCTGGTCTAATCTTTATATGGAAGTCCTTTTGCAGAGACAAGGGAAAAGAGAAGTGAAATAAGACTTGAAGATTGAATTCAATCTTTTGAAGTAAACATTAGTATGATGTCATAATGGAATATTTTCTTGATAAAAATAAGTTTTAATGACACCAGTGGATCTTAAATCTGTAATATAAGCGAAGTCAGTCTTGTTAGGACTTAGATTGAGGTTGAAGGTATTATTGTCTCTACTGCAGTAAAGTCGTTGAAGACTTTGGTGATCAATTTTTTCCGAAGACTTTTTTCTTTGACAAGCAAACAAACATTTTCTTGAATCCCAAAGGATCAAAAAAGTTGTGCTGTGAGTAATGAGTTACATCAAGATACTTACGAAAGTGACAGTTTCCTTTTCTGTGTCTTGGGAGTGTAAGTCATAAGAAACATCATGTGCTGGATTTCTAGTATTTCTTAGCTCATGCCTTGGAAGATCACATGTTTGCTGGAATGCTAGTAAAAAGCTAAAGAGGCTCAAGAAATATGAAACAAATATGGACGATCATTCCCATTTGTATATTTTGGACCACATCGTTGGAAAGAAATAGTGCATGTATTAAGGGGAATAGAAGTCACATACCTAGAGTGGAAGAACCAATGTCTGGATAGTGTATTTCTGCGTAATAGGTGTACGATAGAGATTATGAACCAATACTTGGATTTCTTGTGTCTATTGGGTGGGAATATGTAGCTTTATCTGGTTAGCAGGATGCCTAGTCATGTACTGCTTATGTACCATCTTGGTACTTTATTAGTTAAAAAAAAATTTACATTATCAAAAGAAAAAAAGACCAACCTTAACAATTTGGCAATTCTCTGTTTGATCGTATGTTTCTCTTTCATGGCAGTCGATCGATGCACTTCATGAGATGCTTAGCAAGGATGGTAAAACACCTGATGTGTTCATTTTGATGCAAATGATGAGGTATTGTATTATATCCTCCTTTCAACCGTTTCTCAATAAGTTGGTTAAAAGGGTTATAGTATCATAAATCTTATAATCTGTATAGAGGGGAGAGTAGAACCCTAGAAAGTATTTAAGCAACTTGAATTGTAGCTTCAAATTACTAAGTGATACATAATGTAATTGCGCCATGAGGTTTGTCAGAGTTGGTTTCCAGAGATGTTGCGTTCAGTCTAAAAGTTTCTTGACATTGGATGAGACAGGGTAGTCTTAGTCTCATCACAGTATAATTCTAAAGCTTTTTTCGTTTTTTTCATGGTAGACATAAGCTTCATATCCTATGAATTTGTTATTGTTCGACTGAAATTTGAATATAACCTAAGGACCTCTATAAAAGCACTTATCTTACTTTCATAAAAAGAGCACACTCTATGAGCAACCGTACCTTATCCTTTCCAATGAAAAGGCTTGCCGGAAATCTTCTTGGACAGTGAGCTTTTGATCTAAGACCTTCAAGCAAATCGAGATAAAACTACTTACTTTTAATTTGTGATAGTTCATTTTCCTCTATCAATATCTAGGTAAGTATAAACACTTAAAACCAAGAGATGATGTAGAAAGTGGCTCCTTGGTAAAAGGAAAAGAGGTGTTAAAAAACATGTGTTGGCTCAAGGAAGTGGGAGGAGAAGAAGGTGTTATTAATAACCATCCTATTAACTTTTGGCAGTAGGTGATCAAACAAAAATCTCCTCGCTTAGTTCCTTGTGTCCAAATTTGGCATTTGTTTTTTTTTTAAATTTGCACCGGGTGTCCGAGTCTTAGAGCCCCGACTAATCCAGGGGGCGCATAGGCCCTCGGAAGGAGTTTCCCGCAAGTACACCACGGTTAATTCGGGTTTTAATCCCAGTTCTCATGCTTTTTATTATATTATATCCATTGACTGACTTGGACTGACCATCTGAGCATATCGTCTTCCCATTTGTTAAGGAGTATGTTACTTTTCAGCTATCTGAAGTATTTTTCTAGAGGTTGCTTTGGATTCAGGATCATCTTTTGAATTCCTATGGAGGTTGGGCCACATGTATGAGCCTGTGAACTAAATAACAAGTGTTAAAGCCTGTTTAGATTAGCTTATTTTAAGTGTTTTAAGCAGTTTTTTAGTGTTTGGGTAAATTAAAGGAGTGCTATAAGCACTTGATTTTAAGCTAAACTGATAAAAAATAAGCAAAGAGCCAATCCAAACAGGCTCTTAGGCAACTTGGAAGCGTTGGACCTGTTGGTCTTGCTTCAAGGGAGTATGATCACACCAAATTATATTTAGTTTCTTTTGCATTTTTCTTCATCTATAAACTTGTTCATTACTTTTACTTTAATAACATCACCAGTTGTGCTGTCTTGGCTTCTCAGGTGTTGTTTGCTTTATGTGATTTAAATATGTAATCGGTGTTTTACTTCCAGAACATGGCATAAAGCTACTGTCGAACTTGCAACTCTATTATGACTCCTTGTACTGTTATTTTGGGATCTCCAGTTGAGTTTGAACCATTAAAAAACTATGTTAGATGTTCCTTGCGTCATTGGTTAAAGATACACTCTAACAAACATTTTTATGAGTCCGTTATGCATCCCATGCACTGGGAATCCGGGTGCATAATCCAAGAAAGAAGTAACTGAAACTTCTCAATTCAATGGTATTTCAAGTCTTATATGTGAATGAGGAAGTGTCTACAGTTCTAGTCTATCTTTGATTCGTTGGAAAATCGTTAGAGAATTTTTCATAGTCAATAATTCATTTCTCTTGATTTGCCTCCATGTGTTTGTGCAGGTGTTATCTTCATTCGGGGGACCTTCAACGTGGTCGGAAAGTTTTTGAGGACTACATGCGTTCGGGAAGACCACCTATGGCTGAATTACATATGGTAAGTTCCAAGATATATTTAAGTTGCGATATAGTCTTGCCTTAGAAAGTTGGCATTCCATCACAACATAACACCGCCATGTTTAGGATTTTATACTCTTATTTTCTAGCATCTATCATCTTTACTCATGTATGGTCTTTTTTTAAATTGTTGGATAAAAAACTCATGCATGGTCTCCTTTAGGGATTTCTACCATTCTGCAGTGGCGACAACAACAACATACCTAGTGAAATTCCACAAGTGAGATCTAGGGAGTGTAGAGTGTACTCTGACCTTGTCACTACCTCATGAAGATAGATAAGTTTTCTTCTGAAGATAGATAAGCTATTTTCAAAAGACTCTCCGCTCAAATATTCAACCCTAAGTAAAAAAAAAAGAAAAGATACAGCTAGCAGCTAAAATGTAGAGCAATATAAATTCTACTAGAGAAAAACAATAACAGTATCAAAATAATGTAATAATCAAATAATAATAACAACACAACTAGTCCTATGCAAACCTTAAACTGTCGTAAGGCAAGACAACATTCTACCCCTACTAGTCTTCTGTCCCAATATACAATCTACACTTATTTCTATCTAAGGTCATGTCCTCAATAATATGAAGTTGTGTCATATCTTCTCTAATCATTTCTCCGCAACATTTTTTCAGCTTACCCCTACCCCTACCCCTACCTTACCTCTCCGTGTAATCCCTAAATCCAACCTCTCACACCTTCTAATGGGGCGTCGACACACTTTCTTTGCGCTTGCCCAAATCATCTTTTCTCGCTTCTCTCATCTTGTCTACCCCAGAGGCCATTCCACCTTCTCCCAAACAGTCTCATTCCTAATCTTATTACTCCTAGTATGTCCACATCCATTTCAACATCCTTGTCTCCGCAACGTGCAACTTACAAACATATGAGTTCTTGATTACCTGATGCTCCACTCCATATAACCACTGCACTGTAGAAATTACCTTTAGGTTTTGGTGGTACCTTTTTATCACACAGTATTCCAGAGGCAAGCCTCCATTTCAACCATGATGCTCCAATGTGATACATGACATCATCATCAATGTCCCCATTACTGTGGATGATAAACCCCATGATATTTAAAACTCTCTCTCTTGGAATAGGCTAAGTAGCAAGCCTTACTTCCGTGCACACTTCATCCATCGCAACACTAAATTTTTCCTTCAAGTATTCTGTTTTGGTGTTGTTCAATTTGAACTCTTTGGACTTAAGAGTCTGTCTCCAAACCTCCAACCTATCATTAATTCTATCCCATGTCTCATACAATCAATACTATGTCATCCACAAATAACATGCATCATTGTACTTCCTAAATAGATTATGTCAGCTCATCTATCACCAAGGCGAAAAAAAGGGGCTCAACACAGATCCTTGATGTAACACCATCTCAATAAAAAAATGCTCTGAGTCTCTTCCGGCCATTCTATTCCGAGTCTTGGCTCTATCATAATATCCTTTAGTGCCTAATATACACTATTGGGACATCTTTAGCCTTTATACACTTCCAAGGGACATCCCTCAGAACTTTGTCATAAGTCTTCTCAAGATCAACGAATAGTAATATGAAGGCCTATCTTTATTTCCATTGCTTGTCGATCGCCCGGTATGAATCTGAATTGATTCTCTAAAATGGACACTTTTCTCTTGACCCTCATCTCTACCACTCTCTCCCATACCCTTCATAGTGTGGCTTAACAATTTGATACACACGTAATTATTACAGTTTTGGATATCACCTGAATCAGTGGAGCCATTGTACTCCACCTTCATTTGTTGGGCATCTTACATGTCTTCAAAAAAACATTAAACAATCTAGTCAACCATTCCATGCATGCCTCATCAGTGTTCTTCCAAAATTCCATTGAAATCGCATCGGATCTGGTCGCTCTCCCCCTGCTCATCCTGCTAATTACATGTCTAACCTCCTCAACCCTGAAGCACCTGCAGTATTCAAAATCTCGAAGATTATCAGAGTATGTCTCTGTCCCCTTTTTCATTTAAGACTTTATGTATGCAAGTATGCTGGCCAACCTTTGCTTAATGGAGATCTCGTCCACAAACATCTTGCGTTCCTCATCTTTGATGCACTTTGCTTGATCCAAATTGCGAGCTTTTCTCTCTCTCGCTTTCGCGAGCCTATATAATCTTTTATCACCACCTTTTTCCCTTAACTCGACATATAAACATTCAAAAGTTGTCATATTAGTGCTCGTGATTGTCGACTTTGCTTCTATCTTCACCATCTTATAGATATTCTTAAGCATACTGTGATGGCCCACCATTTGATCTTGAAAGAGGGGGAAGAATCTAGAGTCTTTGGGTGGTTTACGGAAGGCTCTAGAATCATGTAGATAAGTCTTGTAGTCTTTAGCTTTCTCTAGACTTGTGTGGAGGATTCTAGAGAGGGACCGAAGTGTAAATACTTAGGGACTTGTATGTAAATATTAATTATATTTTGACCTAGAGGGGGTCATTTGCATTGTTAGGCATCCAGAAACTGTAAAGCATTCTCCAAGAGTAATACAAGCCTTCTCTTTCTTACAAAGCTTTCTCTTGTCTTCTAATCTAGCATTCCCTTACCGATCGAGTGAAAAGACTTACTTGTATTTGCAAGATCGTGAAAGAGTTGAGAGCAAATCGACAAGTGCTGCACGGGAGTCTTAGCGAGAGTTCTAAGTCCGTGGCAATATGCTTCTCATCCTCATCCACACCCTCCAAGCACTTCTTATAGGCAACTTTCTTTGCTTCTACTTTGCCTTCAACTTCTCCTTTCTACCACCAATCTCCTTGAAGACCACAATTTAACTGATCGAAGTAATTAAAGTTTTTGAATAGGGAACTTCTCCAATCTGATTCTCGTTCCAATTTTTATTTGACTGTAGACACTTATTGGGGGAGCAATGGTCGGTTACACTCCCGAAGGGATGCAACTTGCTGAAGAGACACTGGTATGGTGTGTTTGTCTATGTTATAGCGATTTCACATTATGTCAAGAGTGGATTCCATATGATAAAGTTTTTCACTTGTGTAGATAAATATGAGCTCCAGGAACTTCTACCTGGATCCTAAAGTGGGAAGTGATCTCCTTCTTGTTGCTGCGGGTGAAAAGGTGGGATCGCAGAAAAGGAGAAACCTTTAGCTCTTAGCTTACTCTTACGTTTCTCTTCTATATCGAGTTATTTTATGCTGTCTTTACTCTTTTCAGGCTGGTGGGTATACTGCTGCCAATCTGATATGGGACATGATGCAAGCTCGCAGATCTACACCATCACTTCCTGCTGTTCAAGCATATCTTGATGGCTTGAAGGTGAGTTTTCTTTACTTGCTGACAGATCCATTGGTTCTTCCATCACACTTGCAAGCAGCTCTTCGATGCTATAGACAAAGTTCTTGGTTGCTCCTGCAGTTGACAACTAAACTACTAAGTATCTTGTCCAACCAAGTTCCATAATAACCATTTAGGGTTTCATTCCCAAGTATATTCATGCCTAATGGTTTGTCTGGGACAGAAGTAAACTGCATGTGTTTACATTCTTGCAATTTGATTTTGTGGAATGGGTTGATATAGAGTGGTGCAAAACATTTAAAGTTCTGGTCCACCGGGAATAAATTCTTCAGCCAATATGCATCTGGAAATGTGGCATTTTCCTTATGGTGTATGTGGTCATAATTTTTGGTAATTATCTATGTATCTCAGGCTCGGGAGATACCAGCTGATGATCCAAGACTGCAGCTAGTTTCTCAAGCCTACAAAAATCTGAGAGCGAGGGTTAATGCGTAAGGAGCTGGACGACGGTAGATAGATGACTGAGGCCATGCAGCAGTTACATTGCCCTGAACCGTTGGGTTCGTTGTACCCTACAATGTCTTGAATTTCCTTTCATTCCATTATTTGGCCCATTTGCTCATGTACCCGACTCAAGCAGATACACAGATTAATTGTCATGGTTACGAAGGTAGTGAGAATTACTGCTAGTCACACTTTTTCTTGACTACAGAATGCCTAGAGAATGTATAAACACCAAGTATTTCACTAGCATCTTATATGATGAATTTATAATTTTTAGATTTAAGGCAAAATTTATACATTTACTTGTTGGTAAAATAAAGTGTTCATTATTTAGACAATCTCTTAATATTCAGATCTAGACGTCAGATCTGGACGTCTTTGTTAGCGAAGATGTTTGTTCATCTATTAATAAACTATTTTTTGGGTTATATAACTGCTATATTTGCTAGGAAATTATAATGTAAGCAATAAAAGAAGTAATGTCTAATAATACCTTTATTAAAGAAGAAGAAGAAGAAGAAGTAATGTCTAATGTTTTGGTGGATTAGTAAACATAAAATTCATAGCTAAACATTGGCGCCTAGGACTTCCACGAAAGTAAATTTCCCTATTCTTAACAAGCTTACCCGCTTTGGGCAAAAGGTTGCGACGATGCGGTCTGAAAACACAAACAGTAAATAGTTTTTGGTTGATTTTTAGTATACTTGTAGAGGTAGAAGTTTAAATATTTTTTATTAGGTGCATGTAAAAATTAGTTGAACTTTTCGTTATATATGTGTGAATCTTTGTATGTAAGTTTGCGTCTCAGTTCTACATGACTAAAGCACATAAAAGTAGGCTGAAATTTCACATATGCTTTTTGAGCAAAAGATAATATTAGTTTGATCTGTAAAGTTCAATATCTGAACATACTCTAAATAAAAACACAATAAATCTAACAAACTCATTTAATTTTTAAATTTTTTTCAAGTTAGTGCTTTAGTCATTCATCTATGACTGAACTACAAGTAAAAAATGAACCCACAGGCATGTGAGTTAGAAAATTAATAGTTCTATTTTACAAATTTCAACATCCAAATAAACTCAAATTTGAAAATCAAGTTTTAGATATTATAAAGAAAAAACCTCAACCATCAATTTGTCAATATAACCACAAATCTAACTAAAATTCATTTAGCACCTTTTCAATTTTTTTCGATATATTTTTGCCTACAGTCAACACATATTGGGCCTATTGTTATGATTAGTTGGGCCCTTTCAATTCAAATTCATACAAGTCCAAATTAGTTCTTGTTTTTCAGGTTAATGAAACTTATTCCATAGAGTTCCGTCGCACCAAAATTGCTCTTCGTCGTATATCTCCGGTGGTGAAAGTTGCTCCTCTGCCATCTCCTTCTCCGGCAAAATTCACTTGTGCGTTCTCTTCTTAACCCTCGTTTCGTTGTTTTTTTGATTGCTGTTACGAGCCAAAACATATTAGTAACGACCTATTCTCTGATTATATAGTGTGTGTTTTGGTATAGATTAGGGCTTGAAGATTGTGAATATCAAGTCCCCTTTGTCTCTATATGGTGTCAGCCGCCCTTGTCTGTGCCTTGGCTCCTTAGGATTTTCCTCTGTTTCTGTTTCGCTCGTTACAATCGCTTTGCTTTTCTGGTTCAACTTCGCGACGGTGATTATCATTCTACTTTTTTTTTGAGTTCTTTAGTTTGGGAACACTTACTAAATCCTTTTAACTCCAATTTTATGTTATAATTCTCTTTTATCTTAGTTAGTGATAGTTGATATCTCTGTAACTCCATGTTTTCCATCGCCGTGGTTTTTTGGCTACTCCTTTATTATTGATTCATCTTCTTTCCTTTTTTGTTTCAGCTTGTGTGTTTGCTGTAATACCTATACACAAAACTGTTTGTAATATGCTTTCAACAATGATTGAAAGCTACTTGTGTTCTTATTTTAATAGTAATTAGTAACCAAAACCACATACAATATTAGTAACTTTCTTATTATCGTTGAAATCCTGTTTGTAGATTTTGTTCTTCTGAGCTACACAGTATTTGGTGAAACCTAATATTAGTATGTGAATGTGGGTTACAATCTTTTTCAACTTGTTAAAATTCTGATTGCTAAAAGACATTGGAAATTATTCTTGTAGCTGTGAAGGACAAATTCCACTATAGCAGAAGATTTATCTGTTACGCAGAACTGGTTTTCTCTTAAGTAGTATCATTTTTATTTGATGGGTGAGAAAGATTTGGAAATTGAGGAAACAAGTCCAGCACGTTCAAAAGATGAGAGGGGAGATGAGGCTAAAACAGAAGTGCGAAAAGTTAAAAAGAAGAAGAAGTCTCTTAAAGAAGCTGTGAAGACGGAAAAGCATGGAGTTTGTCACGTAAGTAGAGTACCACCTCGTATGGACCACGTGAAACTTCGCCAGGTTATTTCTCAGTTTGGAGAAATTCAGAGAATATATCTTGTACCTGAAGGTTTGTTGAGTTCCTTGTTTTTTATGCTCTTATGCCTTCACTACTTCTCATTTGGTCAACATTTTCTTCACTAGGCAGCAATCCCCCCCCCCCCCCCCCCCCCCCCCCCCCCCCCCCC
>JAOTQJ010000001.1:37667062-37683153 GCA_025642045.1 Solanum sejunctum | reverse complement strand
TTTTTGGATTTTATTTTATGCTTGTAAATTGTTTTTACATTTAACTGTTTGGTATTTGTTTAGGAATTAGTTGTTTTTGTTTTTTGACTTAAGACATGTTAGTAAGTTTGTTATGGAATTGATTTTTTGTTTGAGAATTATTTGTTTCTATTTTTTGGTTTTAACTTATGTTACTAAGTTTGTTAGGAAATTGATTTTTTATTTGAGAATTATTTGTTTCTATTTTTTGGTTTTAACTTATGTTACTAAGTTTTTCATGTAATTGGTTAATCTGTTGGTTAAATGTTGGTTGCATATTACTGTTACATGTTGGTTGATTTTTTTGGTGTTATTCCTTTTCTGCTGAAGATTGGTGTATTCCTTCATAGAATTTTTGGTGTTATATTTTGCCCGAAATTGATAAATTTTTTTGGTGATATTTTTGTGGTTATTTTCTTGCAAGGGAAATAATATTAGAAATTGGCAGTATTTTATTTTTATTTTTGGGGTTAGTGTCTGTTCAATATTGCCACTTTTTTGTTAGTGAATTTTTTGCTGACATATGTGGGTTATATGTCATGAGTTTTCGTTATTTTAGTTTTTTTGATCGAAAGTTAGTTGAATTTGTTTGTTATATTTTATTTTATAGTGATTGTGACCTATATACATATGTTTTTGTCGAGTATTACTCCGAAGGCTAATTGGATATTCTGACTTGTTTCATAGATCTGTATCTCTTTCAGTTGAAATATGACGCATTACTGTGGGAATATGGGAGTTGAAAGATAGAGGACGAAGCTGTTAATAAAAGCAAAGTCATTGGCAAGATTGTTAGTCTTATCGAGGGTCCTAAAGTGGCAAAGGAATACATCCCAATTAGTGATCATGTGGGTCCTTCAAAATTGGTACCTAGACCGAAGAATTAGATACTTTACTAGCATATTTTGACTTTTCAGATATTTTATGTAAATGTTGACACTTTATATGTTTTTGTTAAGACTTTTGGGGTTTTTTTCGTACTCAGAATTATTGTTTAATGTTGCTTATATTGTTTGTTATATTATTGGTTGTTATGGTCTGTTACTCAGCCTATTTAAAGTGTATAGTGTGAAATTTTTTTTTTGTTTTATTAAAACTAAGACTACACTGTAATGTTCTATTAACACAAAATTATTCCTAAATAGAATCAAGGTTATCTTTACATATTTGCCACATATTTTAAAGAGATTTTGTTTATTGTTTGTTGTGTATTTGAGTATAGTATTGTTTTTTTTATGGTAAGACAATGTTTTTGTGTTCTCTTTTTTTCTTTCAAAATAAAATCAACATTGGCATGTAAATTTTATTTTACATATTTTCAGAACCTTTTTCAGATTTTTGGTCTAATCTTTATTTTTTTTTAAAGTAAAATTATTGAATTTTAAGATAACACATTGATTTAGGCGAAATGACCTTCACTTCATATAGTTAGACACTCTTTTTTAACATAGTTTTACCCAAAACAAATCCAAACAAAAGTCTACCCAATGAAAATGGATTTAACAAGATATACCAACCTTGACTTGTAAATTTTACCTTACAAGTCAATTTGTCCAGACATTTGATTTATTCTTTGTTACATTCTTGATATAATTATTGGATTTTATATTAGCACAATAGTTGAGTAGGAAGAACCTTCACATCTTATACTCAGACCAACGTTTTAATATAATTTCAATCAGAAACAAGTCAAAGACAAACAAAAACTATGCATAATAATTAATAATAAACAATAAATGAATATTCAAATTGATAATAAGCAATAAATTAAGAATATATACACATAACAGAGAGGGATTAGTTTGGTTGCTTTTTTCGATTTTGTACACAAAAGTTGTTGTGAGTCATTGGTCACTTTCCAAGGTAAAAATTCAACGTGGGAAAAGAAGCATTTATTACACCTATTTTGACTACATACGTTTTGCTTTCTATTTTTTTTTTAATTTCATTTAATATTCTCTTCAATTGACATTTGATTAAGTCTAACTAAAATGAGATCAAACTAAAAATTGCGACACACAATAAATGCACTGGAAGAAGATAGATCATTGAAAAGAATGTGATGTTACAGTACTAATATTACTTAAAGAAGAAAGATGGGAAAATCGTTTCAGAATTTAATCTATATATGTCTCCTCAAACTCCATCTATGTATAATTTTATTAGAGTATATATTCACACGGATTGTTACAGTTGGGATAAAAAAGAAATTAATGAAGTTTCCAGCTTCCATCATCACATGGCGAACAACCCTCTTGAGCAATGTCAGCAATTTGAATTCCAGTGTCATAAATCACCCCATTTTTCCAATCTGCTGGTAGCACTGATTTTGCCCAATACCACTTGCCATCGTACCCTGCTGTCGCTACAAACCTAAACTGCAATGCCCCACTTGGCACTCTGCTTGCGTCCCAAATTGCTCCGTGGTTTCGGGTCAGGAAGTTCCAGTTCGATGACCCAACCTAAAACATCATAAATGATTTATTAATTCGATCATTTTGACTAAACATCAAAAAAGGGAGTAGTTTTTTTTGTTACCTGAGCGACATCAGCACTAACAATTTCAGTTTGACCACCTTGGTAGAATACGCTAATTGCTAGATAATTTGGCTTCTGGCTTGATTCATCTACTCGAACAGCCAAATTCTTGCCTTTGTAATCACAAGGAACTCTGTCCCACAAAAAAGCATTATTAGTATTAGTAATATAGTATATGCCATCCATATCCATTTGATTGATTTACTAAATTAACACATATCATTAATTGAAATTGGATTAGAATTAGACTTGTTCAATTGACCGTTACTGTTATAATTATAAACTAGTACTACATGTCTGGTAAAGTGGGGCATCCAAATGTCAAATTCTACAAAATAATAATATGTTTTGGTAGTTGTAACGAAACCACCAAATATAACACTAACACAGTGTGCAGACAAGGAACGTAACGTTCGTATCGTAGGCTCCATTAAACAGAACAATTATTATCCTAAATTATTTTTATAAAAGTCATACATATCCATTTTCGTTTGTTTAAATTGCAATTCTGAAGTATATTTGGTATAATTCAACACTAACCTTTTGTATTCGACATCGACAATTCCCAATTTGAGAACGTCTTTTTCTTTTCCCTGAATGGCCATAGCTATAAAAGCTCTGCTACTGATCACAAAATCGGTCTGGTTATTCGTATTTAGATCAGTTACCATTACAGTTGTCCCGTGTTTTGAACAAATACTTGCGTCCTTACATCTCATCTGCACATCAGACAAATTTATTAGTCTTCTTAATCACCAGAAATTAAATTTGTTATTGATAGAGAAGTCAATTAACCTGATAACAAGCACCACAACCAGCACCCTCTTTGTAAAGTCTAGGAACTGCTGCTGCAAGTCGACCTCCATTAAAACCGATTGCGAAATTTCCATAACCACACGCACCAGCTAAAAAAAAAAAGTTGGATTTAAAAAACATACAAAAGTATGTTATAGACATTGAAACTAGATAAGTAGGCTTACAGAGAAGAGCAGAAGCACTTGAAAAATAAGCAACTTTTGATTGGTGAACACAGCGATCGCAGGCTGTGGCAGAGGAGACAAAAAGAAGGAAGAGGAGGAAGAGGACAGCCATGTTTTGTTTTTGGAATTGTTTCTGAGTTAGTAAATGGTGAGTGATAAGGGCCCTTTATATAATAAATTTGAGATGGGATGAAAGTGGGTTAATTAATGGGTGCCCTGAACTATTATTATTTTTTATTTATTTTTATTGTTGTTAGAAAGTAAACGAGTAAATAAGCGAAAAATAGATAATAATGCTCAATACGCGGGAGTGTTTGCTGCCAAGGAAAATATATTAATATTTTTTTATATTTGACTCATCATACTATTTTTTTTAAGGAAATATGGTGTATGTTTTTCGAAAAGAAAAGATGCAAAGTTTTATCTAGCATCTTTTCATATTAAAAAGTTGTGACTATTCAATGAATTATGATTTTATTGAAAGGTTGTAATTCTTTTTAAATATTGTGATTTTTCTGATGAGTTGTAATTTTTTAAAAAGATAGTGACTTTTCTAATAAAGACAATAAACATCTATTCATAATATCCTTTGTTGACTATAAGTAAAATGTTTTTCCTCATTTTTCCAATATAATTTCTTTTCTCTTCTTCTTGCACTTTAAAAAATTCTCATATGATTTACGGTTGTTACGTGATTTTGTTGTTCACCAAAATTTATAGTAACGGAGTAAGTCATTTTATAAATTTGAGATAATATTTTTTAACTAAAGCTTTTCATATAAAATGTTATATTTCTTCGTAGCAAACAGAGCCTTATTATGGATTGGAAGACAACTATAGTGGGAATGGGACAGTTTTTGACCCTTGACGCCGACCAGCTGCATATGAAACATTTACAGCTGTGCAATCAAAACACACTAATCCCATTCTATGGCTTCTTTTTCCTTTCAGAGTAGGACATTTTTGTTATTTAATTATGAATGCGTTTTATCTAAAATTTTAAATTGGTTACGAGAGTATACTTTTATTAACTTCTTGTAGGTTTTTAATAACTCTATTTGTGGAAGCCTCCTCATATATGGTATCACCATACAAAATATATTGTTGAAAGATTAATTATTTAAAGGATGTCAAAAAATTAATTTTGTGTCTGATTATAAAATAACTACGCATTATCTCTATTCTCTGGATAGGGAAGGACGTGCCTAGGCTTGAGACTTAATGGAGACATGTCGCCACTTATTTTCAAGGTGAGGTCCTAAGGCCACCCAATTACGGAGTTGTATTGGTTGTGTCGAATATTTTCTGATTTTCCAAATTTTTTCATCTATTTGACTTGTACATTAGTCGATCTAAATTAAGGCAATATTTTATTCTCACACATTTATTTTTCGCGTGCAAGCTATTTTATATGTATTTAGTATCAAACATTTTTATACTACTTAAAATTGCTTATTTAATGCATCGAATACATATGTCATCTCTTGAAAGTATTTATTCTTGTTTTTATTAGAATAAAAGAATGTAGAGAAATTAAAGGGTGAAACAATTTGATCTTTGTGTGTTTGCGCGTTTCTCCCTCAAAAGTGAGAAAAAAATTGGCCCAAGTTTACTTTAGAGTTTAGATTACTTGCTTCCACAAAGGAACAATAAGAATTGGTTGTATTAGGAAAATTAACTTGGAAGATATTCCAAAGATGAAAACTAAGAAGAACAAGGCTAATAGAAAGTCACTTTTAGAGGTTACTTAATGATATTGCTTCAGCATGTGATAGGATCACCATCATAATCGTAAAACAAACATAATAGCAAACAGCTTGTTCTTTGTTTACATTATTTCTTTTAAAGGGACTTTTTGTACAGAAATATTCCAAACTTAAATCAATTTAAATTGTATTTAATCTCATTTCGATGACGGCCAAGAAACCAGATTTTATATTCGATACCACCTAATCCTATTTACATTTTCTAATCAAACTCGTGATACAAAACTTGAGACGTACTAGTTGGAGTTTACAGTTCATGAATGCACCAAGTTGGTTGGCATGAGGAAACAAGACAAAAACAAGGGAAGAAAGAATCCAAAAATTGACGAGGACACAAATGAATGGGCTCTCAAAAATATAGCCAGCTACATACTTTTATGTTACTATCTTCTCAAACTCTAAATCCTCTGCCTGACAGTTCATACCTTCAATTGATTATTACTCATTGCTTTATGAATTCTGTTTTTGGATCTTGTGATATTTGATTTTCTATTTAGTTAAAATATATGCTTTCATTTTTTCTCATAGTAAAAAGATTGTTATATTACAACTATATTATCATCAAATTTGTGGAATGGAACCGAAATGAAGATTTAATTTGTTTAACCATATATCATAAAGAGTATAATCAATCTAACTAATTTGGATTGTGCACCGTGTAGGGCTTCATTCAGGGAGAATGCTTACGACTTATTAAAGTTTTTTTCATACCTAAAACTCGAATTCGAGACATTAAAAAAATAACAACTTCATCCATTGCACTATTCCCTTAAGAGTTACTAATGAAACAAAACCAAACTAAGCCTATACATGAAAGAAGTTATTTACATTACTCCCTTAAATCTGTATCATCCTTTTGATTATTATTAAATTAGTGTCCTAAAAAATATAAAATAGTTAATAACCTCATTAAATGAAAGATTGATATTTTTTTTAAAAAATTCAATAATTTACCTATTTTGCAGTATTAGAAAAATATCAACAATTCATTTAATATGAATTGAAGAGATATTAGATATAATTATAAATAACTATAAAAGAAACATAAAAATAAAATATTAAAATACATAAATATTACTTTTATTTTATTTTATTTTATATTACCGATAAAGTGGCCCAAGAACACCAAAGTGAGCCACTCCACGTTAAATTCCCTCGTATTCTTATTTCTCATAATTTGTGCGCATAACAGAAACATATATTAGCAATGGCGCAGCCTATCTTGACCAATGGTATCATCTTCTAAACTTGACTTTTTACCTTCAAATCTGTATTTACTTTTTAAAAAACCAGGGATTGACCAAGGAGCACATATAAACACAAAATCCATTAAATAAAGCCACCTAAAGTCAAATGCGTTCGTACTACTAAAAACATACTCTCTCCCTTTATTTTTAGGATAGGAAGAAATAAGCGCGCACCTTTTAAAATTAAATTATTTATATTAACATACTCTCTTATATTTATGCTTCTTTAATTAATTAAAATGTGTGTACTAATATTATATTGATATTAACACCCATCTTAATTAAAAGCAACATGCTTTTTTGTAATGCCCTATCGATATTATATCTCAAAAAAAAAAAACTTAAAAAATAGTCCTATTCTATATGATACCAATAGAAAATATGAAGTATGACAAAGAATATATATTTTCTTAAAAATAAATAAGATTGTGACTTTAATAATTTATTTATTTATTTATTTTTAAAAAAGAGTTCAATCTTATATGATATTAATTGTATCAATACACTGATGGAGCATATGATACTGGTATGACATCAATTTATCGATGGAGTATCACAGAGAATTATTTTATAGCAATCTTGTTGACGTAGTACTGACGCCATTGCAAAAAAAAAAAGGAAAAAGTGAGGTAAAAGGATAAATAGAATTCATTAAGCGTAAATAATTTAGGTTAAATCCAATTTGAGTAAGTAGTTTCACAGTTTAGTTTACTTTATTTTTATTTGTTCATGGTATAAAAAATAAATTTTCATTATATATTCATTTTAATTTTAGCTTTAACTACTTACTCTATAAATCCATTAAAATTATACACTAATATCTAATATGGATATTTTACACTTTATTTGTTAAGGGAGTGCAAAGTCTAAAATTGAATAGACGAAGCATTCAATATAAAAGGCACATGGCAGTAGCAAGAAATAATAGCTGGTTCTAAGATTTGTAGCAACATGCAAGATTGAGCTTAGCTGGTGTTCATGACAAACCATTAATAGCTGCAGATTATATGCTTCTTATGTCAAGTACAAGCACTGGGGCACAAGGTTCTCTTTTGCTGTCCAGACTCAACGGCTAGTGCCACCACACAGGTTTATCACTAAATACGAATGCGGAACAATCTAATATATTCTCCAGGAAATCATGACAGAATATTGCAAAAGAATCAAATCTGATTTTATTTTTAGGAGAACTTTTCAGCAGAACTCAATAACTTTGACTCGATCTTTGTCAAAGCCGTTGAAATTCTGAATCTGTCTCTACGTTCCAGTTGAGAAACAGATGGACCTTTCAAATACAAGGTAGAAACAAATTTTCATATACAGATAAAACGCAAACAATTTCCGTACGGGTCCCAATTGATCATTATTACAATGACAATTTTGTGCAATCTTTGAAAAATTATTTGTAACAAGATAATATGAAGTTTCACTTGATCAGACCTATTTCTGTAAGTTTATAATTGATAATGTACAACACTCCCTCCATTCTTTCCCTAGAGCAGCTACAACTCTAACCACACAAATGAGAAACAGAAAAACTAAGGAACAAATGAAAGGAGGAGAGAGACAGAGTCTGAACTAGTTGTCTGTGGAAATGTTGGGATGGAAGAAGCAGCCTCGCATCGTCTGTGGCAAGAGTTACTTACTTCAAAGATCAATACCATAAAGACTTCTGTTCTGCTTCACCAATTGAAAACTCATGATGCTACCATTAGGCATCACTTATCAAGCAGATTTTTAAGCTGTTCTCGAGCTTCTTCAAGAGCGCCTAGCAAGTTCTCTGGTTTCCTTCCACCTGCCTGAGCGAAATTAGGACGACCACCCCCTCCACCACCACATGATTTAGCTAGAGGCTTTATAACTTCACCAGCTTTAATTCCAAGATCAACGACTCCTGGTGTTAGAGCAACGACAAGGCTAACCTTTCCTTCTCCTGGGCAGGATCCTAGAATCACAGCTGCAGGATCCTTCAACGAATCCACTAGATATTCTGCAGCACTCTTGAGTGAATCGGCATCAATATCATCCATGGACTCAACTAGGAGCCTGGAAAACATCAATTGTAACAAATTTAGAAGAACTAGAGTGTTGATACTTATGGATGACAATTAAGCAAATAAACAAAAAGATGTAACAGCAAAGAATATTTTATCTACTTCTTTTGTAAGTTGTAATCTAAAGTCACACGTGCGGTAAACTTTGAGATGCAAGATGGAGTAGAACCAATCACTGGCTGAGAAATTAGGGCATGCACATATATGTATTGATTTCGCTGGATTAGAATTGCAAAATTTGTTTATGCGTCTTTTGTTTGAAATATTACTCTACACAGTACCACTTCCAAGTTAAACAAGGAACAAAAAAGAAGCCTATGAACAGGTAATTTAAAATGTAAACTTTTCTTTACAAGGACATCGGTTATAACAACATTTGCTTACCTAATACTTTTTGAAGTTCCAATAGTAGATGCTCTGCTAGTAAGTGTTGATGCCTTATAGATTGCGGCTTTTGCCCGAGCAGCTGAAACTTCATTTCTTGTTAATCGTAGTTCTTCCAGAAGTGCGTCTACCCTGCTAGTTACTTCTTCCGCTTTTACCTTCAAAGTGTATGATTTTACTTCAATATCATCAAACTAATCAAAAGTACAAGAGCTGTCCCCACTAGACCATTTAGATGCACAGCAGTGACTTCTTCACTATCCAAATAACATTATTTATACAGAAAGAACCAAACAATTTGATTTCAGTAACTTTAAATTTCAGAAATCTTTCAAAAATCGAAACCAACTTAACGGAAACAAGTGTTTGGTTTCGAAAATCAAATTAAAATACTTTTTCAGAAACAACACAAGAATATTATCAGAAAATTAATACGTAAGTTACAACAAATATTATCCAAAATAAAATCCACATGATTTTTTCCCTAATATTTGTTCAAAAATTATTTTCCTTGAAACCTTGCTTGATTCACTTGCACTTATTTTTGCAGATAGCCATAATTTTATTTATCTCCAATAACATGTTGAACAAGAAAAGTGGAGAAGAAATCTTCCACTGAAAAGATGTTCGTAACCTTACTTTGAGAGTGGAGCATAGCTGCTTCATATAATTATCTCTGGTAAGGACATACTCAATGAAAGCATCTCCGGCTACAGCTTCAATTCGCCTAATTCCTGATGCAATTCCCTGTTCCGATATGATTTTGAAGCCACGTATCTCAGCAGTATTGCTGACATGGGTGCCACCACATAATTCCATTGATACGCCAGGAACCTCGACTACACGTACCTATATAGGTTTTTCATTAGGAAAGACATGAATCGAACAAGTTGAACTTTAATACATAGTAAAATCTCATTAGCAGAATTGATCCTCAAAATGGAGTGATGTGTAGTTTAATATCTAAGTTTGGCACATTTATAGAAGAGGACTGTTGGTCACTCCATATCAGCTTTAATAGCATAAATTAGTTAAAAGGATAGCAGCCAGAAGAATTCTCCTGCTCTATAATCATCGCATTCTTAACATAAAATGGTAAGGATTACCACCTGTTCTCCATATTTTTCTCCAAACATTGCAATTGCCCCAGCTCCTTTTGCATCAGTCAAAGACATGACTTTTGTTTCCAGAATCGTGCCATCGCCAATCCATTGGTTGATCAAACCTTCGATTTCTACGATTTCCTTGTCTTGAAGAGGCCGATGGAAGTTGAAGTCAAATCTAAGACGATCAAAAGCAACCATTGATCCTGCTTGAGATGTTTCCTGACCGATTACTCTTTTGAGTGCTGATTGGAGTAAATGAGTAGCTGTATGGTGAACCTGAAAAGAAGCACAAAATAACAATAGATAAACTTTGATTAGACCAGATTTTCTGGAGACAACTGGTTTAAAATCAACAAAAATTGAAATGCAATAGTGAGGCTAACATAGATGATTCAGGAATCCATGCAACCACAGACTCTCCCATCAACTTTTCTTCTTTCCTCAATATGATGCATATCCATTCAATTTTCACATTATACAGCATAATACCTTAGCTCGTTGTCTCAAGTTTGCATCAACAGCTGCTTCTACTTCTCGGCCGACCTCTATAGTACCTTCTGTAATTGTCCCTTTGTGGACAAATATATTACCCATATATTTTTGGACATCTTTTATCTCTACAATAGCTTTCTGTTCATTTTCAGCCTCCGTCATGTATAGAAAACCGTTATCCCCAATTTGGCCTCCTGACTCGGCATAAAATGGAGTCCTGTTCAGCAAAATTTCCACTTCACTTCCTTTGGAGACTTGTGCTACAGGACTTCCATTTACCAACAAACCCTCAACCACTGCCTTGGAATGGAGAGTATTGTAGCCAAGAAACTCAGTATCAGCGATATCTTCAGCAAGGTTTGCACCATTTTCAACTGCTAGCTTAACTGTATCATGTGCTGCTTGGGATAGATGCCTTTGCTTCTCCATTTCTATGTCAAAGCTATTCATATCTATACTGATTCCACGTTCTTCAGCAACTTCCTTTGTTATCTCCACTGGAAATCCATAGGTGTCATACAATATGAACGCATCCTTTCCCGACAGACAGGGTGCAGTCCCAGTTCCCTGAGAATTTAACAATGCATCTGCAAGCATCTGTTCAAGAAGTTTTTCTCCCCTCTCTAGAGTCAAGACAAAGCGAAGCTCTTCTCTTTTCAGTTCCTCAAATATGCGGGATGATCTTGTCTTCACATCAGCATCTATATTGGTGCTTAGTTCAATCACTTTTTTGGCAAGTAGGGGCAAAAATGCTCCTTGAATATCACCCATTCCATCTCCCTTCACACCAAGTAACCTGCCTGTTCGAACAACCCTTCTAATGAGGCGACGTACCACATATCCCCTCCCAATATTTGAAGGGTTGACACCATCAGATATCAGATAAACAACTGCACGCATGTGATCTCCAATTATCTGGATTGATCAGAATTAGAAGGCTTTCAACATATTAGAAGGTAAATCAGTTCACAAACAAAAGACTGGCAAAAATACAACAATTTTTCAGTTGCAACATACTTTAAGTTTTGTTTTCGTAGAATCATCCGCAAGAGCATATGAGACATTTGCCAATTCTGCAGCCTTCTCTATGATGGGAAATATTAAGTCGGTTTCATAATTGTTGGGGACCTGTGAAAAATGAAGAGAACCTCTATGTTAATCGATCTTTTTGGTTCGTGGGGGGTGGGATGGGGTGGGAGGAGATAGATTCTAATTACCTTGAAAATAACATATTAAGCAAAAGTATCATAAATCCAAAGTTAGGTTTTCTTTGCCACAAAACCCAGTAGCAAAAGAAAAGAGAGATGTGATACCTAATCTGTTCCTACAGTCATTCAGAAATATTGTTGTCTCACGATTACCTTCTGCAGAATCCTGGCCACACGCTCTAAACCAAGTCCAGTATCTATATTCTTTTGCTTTAAAGGCTCAAGCGAACCATCATCCTTCTTATTGTATTGCATGAAAACAAGGTTGTAGAACTCTATAAATCTTGTATCATCTCCAAGATCCTGATATTTCGACCACAATAAAAAAGCAAAAAAGAAGGGTAAAAAAGAAAGGAAATTGAGAGATCACCTCACCTGAACATGAAAATAAAATATGGAAGGAAAAATACACATGTTAAACACCTCATACTTACAACATTGGAAGTACCCCTCTCAGGATGGAAATCGTAATAAAGTTCAGTGCATGGACCGCAAGGACCAGTTGCTCCACTTGTCCAGAAGTTGTCCTCTTCTCCAAGTCTTTTTATTCGCTCTTTAGGAACACCTAGCTGCAGACCAAGATAAGGGCAAAGATATTCCATTAAGATCAAATGTTGAACTACATGGCAGTTATTCCTAAGATTACAACGGACTCCTCTTATTTGGCAGCCTGCACTCCAACGTAGAAGAGGTTTCTTTGAGTTAAACTGAGGTAGTTGAACAAAATATTGTGTTCTTCTAACTTATCCAAAAGAAAGTGCTCTTTGGAGTCACTAACTGAGTTATCCCAATGGAATATAAGCCATAATTGGGGAGATATACTGTTCATCCTTCAAACTCATCTAAGTTTGATGATACATTGGCAGTTCAAAATACGAACAGGATACATATTTTAGGACCCTAAAATACAGTAATTTAGTTGTCTGATATGCTTCACTTCACTCGAAAATACACTTCTGTTCAGTTTAAATGGAATGATGGAATGATGAAGCAATGCTCCATCATTTATTTACAAGATCCCTACCATACGTATCTAGTTAATTGCACGAGGATTTGATTTTACCACTTCAGTAAAGATGTAATGCATCAGACAAATCTTTAAGTGCTTACCTCATCATGCCATAATGCAAAAGTTTCATCATCATCTCGGAAAACACTAATCCATAATCTATCAGCTGGGAGTCCATATCTGCAGGCAAATACTATTTGATAGTCAGTTGCTTTCAAAGAACAAAAATTGGCAAAACTATGCATATGTTTACATGGATGTAAACGTTGGGTTTTCTTAAAAGCAAAGTTGCTCAGACTCTCCAAAATGTTGTCGCACCCACGTCGGATCCTTCAAAATACACTATTTTGGGAGGATCCGACACACTCCGTCAACATTTTTGAAGAGCCTGAGCAATATAGCTGAAAAGATGCAGCAGCAAGAAGGTTGAAAAATATGACGGAAAATTTCTCTCTTAAAATTACGTAATTATATGGTCAGTTATTCAGAAGGGTAACCGCCAGATTATATTTGATGCATTCTCTCATAAGATGTGTTGTATTCATATTTCATTCTCATGCAGGAAAAAGCCAGTTGCTATGTGAAGTTGTTTCTTCATCAAAATGCACAAGATAGAAAGGTTTATTGAAGTATTCCCAGGAGATACAGGCTATATGTTGTAGAGGTGGCAACCAGGACATTTATGCAGAGGTAGCACTTATGTTTTGTACATCTGGTTATTATCTACTCCATTATAATGGCTAGACATATTGACCTAACTGGGACTGTTAAATGGATTAATCTATTAGACTCACATAAGAACACAATACGAAGAGCCTAAGCAGCTAATAAAAATAGTACACCCTTGAGTAGTTTGCACAGTTAGCCCTCTGCTGTGCAACACATTCTTTTTTCTATAAGAAAGGCGCTCTATTTCAAATTTGCTGATGAAGGATGATGACACTTTCAATTGGTTGTTAAAAGGTCTCTTATTTGAACAAACAAAGTCGTTAACAGATAGCCAAGTTCATTTCCGTCTTTAATTATATGCCTGAAACCATCATATAATAATGTTTTGAAAGTTTTTTTCTCTAATTTATGACATTCTAATGTTCTCATTCTTGAGAAGGTTCATATAAGCAGAAAATAGGCTGACTACTTGGATACATGGTATCATCATACTTCAATCAAATAGCACACAAACTAGCTGGTTGAGACTGCACAAACACGACTTATCATACTCCGAGGTGGAGAGCTCCCATGCCCACTTGACAGCTTCCTTCTTAAAATAATCTCCAAAACTAAAATTTCCGAGCATCTCAAAGAATGTTTGATGTCGGGATGTTCGACCCACATTCTCAATATCATTTGTCCGTATGCATTTCTGAGAAGTAGCTGCACTAGGCACCTCTCTGGGCACCTGAATAAAGTAAACCAGCATTTCTTAAAGTCAAATAGAAGTATTCACACAATTCCAGCAGCTTGATATCAGCACCAACAGTATAAGGTAAGAGAAATCACATAACTTTGGCAGATCTTTAGTTTGTAAGAAATCATTAGCTTTTTATGTTTCCCAGGTGAGATAACTAATAAAGTTCAAAAATTTATAGTTTTATGTAGAGTATTATTCTTCTCGTTTGTTTTGAATAAAGTTAAAATATGATACTGGTAATAAGAACAAAAAGTTCATTCTGACCTCATAAAATCAGACACAGTTTGAAATGGATAGAAGGTTTCTTCTGTTTAAAGCAGTTTAAGCGCAATAATAAACTTGAAAATATGAAAAAGAATAATCAAAATATGGATGGCAATTTAATTTTTAAGAGCCATCCCTTATCACACTCAGCAAGAGATTCCATGCATTTCACTACTAGCTCTATGTCTTTTAGCTTTCAAAAATGCCTTCAGAATTAAAATGCCATTTGACAACCTCTGCAAAAATTTTCTTTTTTTGCAAATACTTCTTGGAGAAGAGGTTTCAAACTTTGGTCGGGCGACTGTCCTTTCTTTCAAGTTTGAAGATTTGTGAGTGGGGGAAGGGATTTTCAATGAAAAATGCCCAGAAATACCTTCTTCAATGAAAGGTCTTTTGAGAAAATCTCTCGATAAAAAGGCATAATACATAAATACCCACTCAAACTTAATCTCAACTGGCAGGTAAGCACTTCAACTTTGAGTATACATATATGAGTATACATATCTAGACACCTCAACTTGTCTCTATTGTGTCACTTAAACACTCCAACCTACAAAATGATTGTCTAGACACCTCCAAAATTATGTGTAACGTCCGCATCGGGTGTCCACAAGACACCATGGCACAAGTTCAAATGTTACTTGCCAGTTGAGACCAAGTTGAGGTGTCTAGTGTGCACTCTCAAAGTTGGAGTGCTTACCTACAGTTGAGGCCAAGTTTGAATATTTATGTATGATTATGCCAAAAAAACTTAAAACGAAAAGAACCGGAATGCTTGAGATTCACAACTTTTTGGATCAGGTAATGATGAAAAAGAACATTAAATACAAGCATTAATATGTCATAGACATTTTTGCTTTGAGGTCTAGAAAGTTTTTTAAAAGAGAAAGAAAGGTGCATAGAAAATTGTCAGGCATATGAAGAAATAGATTTCATCACTGCTGATAAATTTAATTTTCACCCTAATGCTTTTCGCCAATTAATTCTTAGTTGAAGTAAACCAACATTTAAAGTTTTTGGGAACTCCAATGTAAAACCTTTCCAAGGAATATAGGCTTAAACTGAAGCATTCCTGCAATTGTCAATAGAACTGTCGGATCATCTGGAACAAGAGAAGCACTTGGAAGAACCTTGTGACCTTTTGCAGCATAAAAGTCAAGGAAGCGCTGACGTATAGCATCCCCACTTGTCTGGGGATCCCTCAACTTATCCTCTACAAGTTCCACAGCCACAGATTGTGCTGAAGGTGAAAATAAGGTCCTATAAAATTTATATACTTCCCAAAATGAAAGCTGACAAGAGAAAAAAGTTCTTATTGTCAACAAAAGAGTGGATATACCTTTGGCGGCAAACTGTATTTCTCTTGATCCCTTTATACTAGCACATCCATGGGATAAACTACTTGCATAAATTAAGGTCTGGGTCCTTAAAATCAAACCTGAAGAACGCCTATAACCTGCATTCAATTGTCAGCTTGGTGGTTCAATAGTTAGAAGAACAAAAAAACATTCATATTTTCCATAATCTGTGGTTGATTGAATAATCAAATAGGACAAATTTTTCAATTTGTTTTTCTTTCAGAAACATTCCAAGTTTTATTACATAGGAGACAAT
>JAOTQJ010000001.1:37655925-37666962 GCA_025642045.1 Solanum sejunctum | reverse complement strand
GAATAATCAAATAGGACAAATTTTTCAATTTGTTTTTCTTTCAGAAACATTCCAAGTTTTATTACATAGGAGACAATTATTGCGAGTTCAAAACAATTTTTCAAGCTATTCTCAAATTCAAACTCGCGGCGTACACAACCAAAAAAAAAAACGTCTTTAAGCAAAAAACTGGAAAAAAAGCTATCATGCACAAATTGTTGGGTGAAAAATGGGCAAAATGCAAGAGTGGAAGAGGAACCTAATTCCTCAAAACAAAACTTTTCAAGTTTAAAGGGATAAATTCATGAGTTACATTTAATCATTAAAGACGAATTAAGAATTCTAAAACCGCCTAAACCAACTGCAGGCTTTTTGCTTTTTTTTTTTTTTGCGAATGTAACATAATCAACTGCAGTTTCAAAAGTTCACTCGATTGATTTTGCTTTCAGAAATTTAGATACCAAAACCTGCTGTACTAGTATTGTCCAAAACAGTGTCAATGAAGTATGAAGAGACAATTCCAAATATAAAAGTATCCAAAAGAACTGGTATATTATGCCTAATTGATTAGAATATAAAACTTCTATTCTTATTGTTTTAAACATAGTAGTGTTCATTGGTGAGATAAGAAATTGATCGAACCAAGTGCACACGACCTAAAATAGCCCTGCACTAATGGTTGAGACCTAGTGATTAATGCAGCAGGTCCAAACGTTGGAGACTAGATTCAAATACCATGAGAGACCAAAAACAAACAATTCTTCCCATCTGCCTAATTTTTGGTAGATAAAAGTTACACCCTACTTGTGCTGGTGGGAAATAACATGTACTTGGTGGAACAGTCGAAGGTGCAGCCTAGAGATTTTCTACAATCTCACTCTTTCCGTTGATACATCCTTAGAAACCACTATCTACCCTGTAATTCCATGGCATAGATAGCAGTCTAAAACCAATCAAATGAATAAAAACGCAAGTGGAAGGGGAACTAATGATGCCAATACTCTACAGTCACTTGAAAAATACTTGCGATAATAGCTATCCAGTATCACTACTCCAATAGTTACAAAATGCTACTCATACATTAATTGGAAGAAATAAATTACCTGTTGAAGAGGGAAGAGAAGGTTTTGATTGGAAGCGTGAAGCGGGAAATAGGAGGAGAGAGTCCCTGCCATGGCTAGGAAACTTGAGGCTTATCATGGAGTCTTCGTTCAAATTGGCCGTTATGCAGATAAAGCCTCTGCCTTTGTGGCCTTGGTGTGTGTGGTTTATCACATATCCACATACTATCGTCAATTTATACTTTGATTACAGCAAGTCCCCGCCAAACCCGATTTGGACCGAAAGGGAAATGGTACAGCCTACTTTCCCAACCCGATTAAAACCCATGAAGACTACTCATTGAGCAAATTGTCATTCTTTAAATTGCTACTTAAGCTTTAGACTGTTTTTAAATTAATTAAATTCGGAATTTCCAAACGTAAAATGAAAGTAAAAAATAAAGAATGTATGAGGCATGTTTCTTGCAATTATTTATTTGGAATACTAGGTGAAAGCAAGTGTTTTTTCTTTATAAAAAATTATTATTGTTGCTATTACTCTTTCCTACCATTTCTCAAGTTTTAACCATATCCTTTATATTTATGGTGTTTGAAAAGTCACCTACTAATTGAAATTGATGTAATTATTATATCATATTTATTTGTCATAATGTAATTATAAGTGTAATTAGAAGGTTATATTGAATTTGAAAAACAAAAGTTAATTATGTAAAATTAAAAATTTATATTAGACAAATGAGCATATTGTCTTTGAAAATATATTAATTGGTAAATATACGTTCTTAACTAATATTGTAAATAAATCGATTTATATTTTTCAAATTACTATATGTTAATCAAATTAATCATAACAACAACAACAAAAACATACCCTAGTGTCTCAAAAGGCTCCCGCTCATTGCGGGGTAAGGGGGTCGAATGTACGCAGCCTAACCCCTATGTTTAAAAACATAAAGCGGCTGTTTTCAGATGACCCATGAGGAGCGTCGAAAATTACATTGACTAACTGTTACTTCACAAATGAAAAAAGCACAGATAGTTTGAAGAGTCATTTTGCTTTATTCCATCATACTCCAAGGCCAAAAAATAATCAATCTTTATAAAACTAAAAAATACAAGATTTATGCGAACATATGAAATGCAATGTTTGACAAAAAGGTTAAATATTATAAATATTGTGTCACAAAATTATTAAAATATTTGACAAAAAGAAAATCTAACAAAAAATAAATAGCTTATAATATAAAATATCAAGTCATATACTACTAACACAAATGAAATTAAAATACAACATAAGTTCTAAATTCAAAATAAAAAAATTAATATAATACCTTATGTCAAATTTCAAGATAACATATATAAATATGATTTTTAAAAAATGTAAGTTTATAACTTTATTAATGAATTAAACTTTAATTTAAAATTAGATTACTAACAAAATCATATTAATGAAAAAAATAAACATAGAATAGATAAGATAGATAACGTAAATAAAATTGTATAGAATCATGTGAAATAAAGGTTGAAAAGGAGAAAGAAATAAAAAATAAATATTATAAAATAAAAAAAATATTTTTTAAGAAATATTAAAATAATAAAAGTAAAAAGAATTTAAAATAATAAAAATAAAAGTAATAAAAGTAAAAAGAATTTAAAATAATTGAAAATAGAAATTAAAATAGAAGTAATTAGTTTGTAATTGCATCATGTAATGACCAACAATTCATAGCCTCTTCTTGTGAATTAGAGAGTGTAATTACGCCTATCAATTATACTGAATTACCTGACCGACTAAACAGACCAAACAATGTAATTCAATCCTAATTCAATTAACATGGTGGCTTTCCAAATAGGCTCTGTGATGAGTTTACATATTTCCTATAGTATTTTATTATGTTTTTTTTTTTTTACTTTCATTGCATCTTTCTTTTTTCTCAATGTGCTTTGAAATGTTTTTAGTTGAATTAAGAACTATAAAAAGTATCTCACTGTTTTTCAAGATAGGAGTAAAATTTGCATAAACTTTACATTCTTTAGACTTTATTTATTCTCACTTGTGAAAATTACATCAACTATGTTATTATTGTCATAGTACCGAATAAGTAAATTGTCAAAAAATAAAAAAGTATTAATTTTATATGATAATACAGAATAGAATAAGCCTTCTCACATGATATTGGGTCACAAATAAGTGGATTCCTTATAATTTAGGCCCAAAACCTTTTTATGTTTTGTAATTTTTTCAATTCTTACATTTTAAAATTAGTTTTAATTTCTTAATTCTTTTGGCAAATTAAACTAACAAGTACTATAATTTATTTTCCCTTTCCAATAACATAAAAATACATTTTCTCTATCCCCTTTTATATGATTAACTTTTCTTTTTAATCAATTAAAAAAATGATATATTTCTATATTTAGTAATAATTTAATTTTTAAAAATTTTATTTTTTTCTTAATGAAATGATTACGACTATACAAACATCTATCATTAATTTAGATCACACATTGAAAAAGTCTTTCTTTCTTTCTTTTTAAATTTCATGTTAAGTCAAACTAAATCATATAAAATAAGAGGGAAGAAGTATTATAAAAGAAATAGTTTGTAAATAATTTCATTTCTTTATTGCCCTACCATGGGCTTTTCAAATCATGTTCGACTATGTGTATAATATTTTTCAACTTTCTTTCATCTTCCCTTTGAAAAAAATGTATCTTCTCAAAATGCATTTGCAAAATTGTCTTTACCTAGAGCACTGGTCAACATTTCACACGACTATGTCTATATGTATGGTTTCTTTTTGCATCTTAGTGTATTTTCTGTTTCAACTAACTATACAAATACGACTTTTACTAATCTGCTCTCATAACATCATTTCTTTTTGTTTTTTGGGTGGGGAAGAGCTTTTGTTGGCTTCACGTGACAGCTAACTAATTGATGTGATTAGCCTTTGAGATATTGATACGATTGAAATTAGTAATTTTATTTTAAACTTTCACGTGAACACATGAGTTTTCTTTATTGATTAATTAATACATATTAGTTACTATTAATTTAGAATCAAATAAAAGGACAAAAATTATAATCCCATAAATTTAAAACTTGAACGACCTCTAAGGTTGCTTATTTAAAATTTTAAAGGACAATTTTATACCTATCAACATTTTAATGATTTTCTCAATAAATTATTGTAATAATGGATATGGCTACACGTGATTGCACATGTCTCGTTACTACTAGTTATATACCGTATTTAAATGTTACTCCCTTCGTTCCAAAGTAATTCAATTATAGAAATAATTTTTTATATTCAAAATAATTGAATTGTTCATTATTTAAAATAGATATTGAATTTTTTTTTTAATTTTATCTTTCATTAATTAAAAATTTTCAAGATTAAATTCTAAGGTAGAGTACTAATATTTTGGAGTATAAAAACAATAAAAATAGAAAAATATGACTAATTTATGTCAATATATATATATATTTATCATGACAATTCACGAATCTTGGGATAAACAATCTCTATTGCTTATGTTTACTTTTTTCACCATTTGATTTTTGTACATAGGAAATGAGACTCAACTTTTTACTGCAAATTTCGAAGCATATATATATTATACTCCAACAACAACATACTCAGTAATAATTCCACAAGTGGAGAATTGATTATGGCTGTTGGAATTCGAGCCCAGGTCTCCACGGCCACGTGGAATTCTTACCACTAAACTACAGCCACTATACTCCAATAATTCAATTATTATGAAACTGTTGAGTACTAAAAAGTTATGCTAGTAATGACTTAATTTGTCCGTTGTCATTACGTACCATGGGCCTAACTCCTGTGCTGTTTGAACCTTATTTGATTCTGCTCATCTTTTCTCTTTGACAATCAAAACCAAAAGGCAAGCAGTTCAAAAGTTGAAGCAAATACCCTTTCAAGATTTTTCCTTTTTAACCAATCGCCGTCTAAAATTACTTGTCCGATTGAGTTAATTAGATTTGTATTAGGAGTATCAAATACTCATTATGAGGATTTTAAGCATATCAAAGAAAACTTTATTTAAATTCTAAATTTAAAATCTTTAATTAAGAATGAATGCAATTTTTACTATTATACCACTACATGAATCCCCTTAATTTCTTCTCAAGAATATTAATATATACTCTAGAGTTCTCTCTTACTAAAGCAGTGTTCACATTTCACACCACCATTAATTTTTTTCTTGACTTTCTTATTATTGCAATTTCTTTTTCCAACTAAGAATACGACTTTCACCTACCTTCTCTCAAACTTTCGGATAGTATCTTCCTATCAATGTCAAATATTAAATTCATTCGCATGCACTATAATACTTTCATCGTACATCTTTACTTCTTTAATAAATAAAAAATAAACGTTTAATACTATTTGTTCAGTTTAAAAAATTAATGAATTATTTATTCATTTGTATGTGGCCATTTTATCCTGCAATTAAATGTAATTAATATCTAATACATTTTTCAAAATATCAAATCTAATGTACTTAAAGGGTAATATAATAATATTATTCTTATTATTTATCATTTTTTAAAGTGTGTCTCAATTCTTTAGTGAACGACTATGATAGGAGAGAGGGATATAATTTAGTAAAAGATAATCATTAGATGGGAGGTAGGAAACCATCTTAATTTAGTATACGATAATGTGGCATCAACTTTGTGGTCAACACCTTATCTTTTTGTGTTTTGAAATTATGGTCTACTCCGATGAATGTCAACACATAATTAGGAGAGAAATTAAAAGAAACATAGCATTTTCCCTTGGCGTTTTCTCAGGAGATTTAATTTTGTAATGGATTACAAATGTTATTTTAGTTTATCATTCTTTTCACAAAAGATTAGTAAAAATAGCATAAGTATCTGTGAGAATTAATAACACAAGGCAGTTCTTGTAGGATCCTTTTCATTTTTTTTCTCCCCTATTCAATTGTAAATAATTGGCATAAGAGATTAATTCCTTGGTTCTTTATATGTAAGTTTACTGAATAAAAATATATAGCCTTTATTATTAATTCTACTAAGTTAATCACGTTATAAGATGTAAGTTTTTAGTCCAGTTTCTATGGAGGAAAACGTAAATTTATTTTAAGTACTTGTGTGTATAAATATTTAGTTATGATTCCACAAAAATCAGTACTCATATATTTTATTTTATGATAGTAGTACGTAGTAGCTATCTTAGCTAAAATCAGATTGCATTTCTCGGAGAGTATTTTATACTGTAAAATGTTTTGTTCTCTTTTATGATTAGTCTTTTCAAATAAAATATTTCAAGAGACAAAATTGTGCGGCTCCATAATTTTGGGAAATTTTACAAAACTAAAAATATTTTCTTTGGAATGGAGCAAATAAAAAGATGAAAAATATTGTATATTTGATTTTCTAGTAAATATGGTGTCATATTGGAGGTCGAAGTATTATTATAACTAGAATTCGAAAATAGGGGGGAGAATAATTAATTTAGTAGGCACGAAAGGGCCACGAGAGCATGACTAGCATAGACTTCAATTTAACACATTATTTTTGAATATTCCAAATTGGCAACCAGTAGGTCATGAAATAGGAATCTGCTTGTTTCATGCATGCATGCCCCTGGCCTTTTAAATAAATGAAAATGTTGAGCGATAATTTCATCACTCTTCTTAACTCTTAGCTAAGGGAGGTGTTAAAGGACACATGTTATTATTGTCGTGATGCTTAGTTGCTTACCTACTACTACACCAAGTTGCTCAGCCTTAGCTTTCTCATTTCCGTGGTAGGCCAGGTCCAAGTCAAAATCAATCCATTTCATGCAATTATATTAAAAGATAATAACGAAATTCTTTTACTTAATTATTATTGTAAGAATTTAGTAAGTTATACATATGTAAAATAAGGTTACTTAAAAACCACATATTGTACTAGTTATGTTACTATGCAGTATGTACATGTGATTATTTTTCGTAAGCATAAAATTAGATGGCAACTTGAAATTAAAAAGGTAAAGCAACGATCAAATAAAAACAATTACATACCTATAAAAAACTTAATTAATAAAAATATTATTTGCTCTGCCAATTTAATAAGACCCTTGTTGTCATTTAAAATGTGATAAGAAGGTCTCGTAAGGTCTGCTTAATTTCTTAACCACATCTTATATAAATAAATTCAAATCAAGGGAATAATATCGGATAGAGATCAAAAGCAGCCAAGTCTGTCAAACTCATTGGTTGCGTTCCTAGCTACTTCCAGGTTAGACCATGGTCAGTTTCTTAAAATTATTATTTTTTGCCAATTTGTCATGTCGAGACTTTCTGGTCAAATTATCCCAACTAACCGCTTATGTCCTTATATAAATACCTCCATCCACATTTTACATTTCTCATGCAATTTAAGCATATACAAACTTAAGAACCAACCAAGCTATCTTTTAAGCTCTTGTGGCTTTTTTTTTAATAAGTTCTAAATTAGGACTTGTAGAGATATTTGGACACAATTAAAGATGGCTGGTGTTGATGATCAAGTTAGCTCTTTACCGAACTCGTTACCGTTAACACCACGGACGGCAACGCCAGTGTTTCATCATGATGACCAGTTCGGTTCTTTACCGATAACTCCACGGACGGCGTCTGTAGCACAGACCCCGTCCATCGTGTCGTTACCAATAACTCCACGGACGGCTGCAACGCCGTCCATAGTATCGTTACCTCCTTCACAGCTACACTCACCATCTCTTTCTCGATCCCCGTTACTTCACACTGGAGATCATGTTAGTGGTGCTGCAAATCGAGCGGCTAAAACTCCAAGGTCACGTGGACTAACGCCGCGTTTCATCACTCCCTTGGGTAGTCCTCTTAGAAAGGCTCTTAAAATGACAAGATTAGACCCGCAAGACGCCTGGCTTCCAATCACTGAGTCCAGAAATGGAAACGCATACTACGCTGCGTTTCACACTCTTTGTTCTGGGATTGGTATACAAGCGCTTGTTCTGCCTGTTGCTTTTACCATACTTGGCTGGTATATTTAATTTGTTTTCTACATACTCATTAATTTACCAATTTTCTATTTACTGATTCATGACTTACAACCTATGATGTGTTCTATTATTTTTTGCAGGGCTTGGGGTATCATTGGCTTAACGCTAGCATTTATATGGCAGCTGTACACTCTATATTTAATGGTTCAACTTCATGAAAATCATGAAACCGGATTACGTTACAGTAGATACTTGCAACTGGCGTGCGCAACTTTTGGTAAGTATTATCAAACATAAATATTCTTATTAGAATTAGATGTGGCTAATGGATGGGTTCTTCGATTAAACTTGAGAGATCATGATTTAATCTGTCTAAAGTTTGCTTTGGTCAAATAACGTGTCCGTCCAAAATGACCCAACCTTCCCTTTTGAAAAAATAATAATGTGAAGGCTATGACCAAGGATGGAGCCACAAACCAACTTGCTTTAACTTGGATGGTTTACCTCTTTATATATCGTTAAAAAAGTTTTTTTTGGGTATATATAATAAATATTGAACTCTTTTGGCTTAGTTTCTTGTGTTTTTCTTTTTTTATATTTTGAACCTAAATAGTGAAAATTCTAACTCTGTCTTTAAGTCTATGACATGCTGATTTTCTCATCTCTATTTCCACATGATGAACTAAATACAATTGGAATACGTACTTAGATTCTTGATAATTTTTGTTAATGGTAAATTTTTTTTTTAAATGTTTTGGTTGATCAGGTGAAAATCTAGGGAAACTATTGGCAGCGTTTCCAATCGGGTATCTGTCAGCGGGGACATGTTGCGCGCTGATTATTATAGGCGGCTCAACAGCAAAGCTATTATACGGAACTTTATGTGGGGCAACATGTAGTAATCCCAAGCCATTAACAACAGTTGAATGGTACTTGGTGTTTACATGTGCGGCTGTGGTTTTAGCTCAGTTGCCAAATTTGAATTCTATAGCTGGAATTTCTCTAGTTGGTGCTATTACAGCCGTTGGATATTGTACAGCACTTTGGGCTGTTTCAGTTGCTGAGGGTAGGCTACCTAATGTGTCTTATGATCCAGTGAGAAAGGGAAGCCTAGTGAATAGAATATTTGATATTCTTAATGCTTTTGGTATTATTGCTTTTGCTTTCAGAGGCCACAATCTTATACTTGAGATTCAGGTAATCATCATCTTCCTGATTTGTAAAACAAAAACCTTGTGGATTTTACCTAATTAAGGTTAGAAAGTCGTCATAATATTTTACTACATGAGTTAGGTACCGCCAAATTGAATTGAAAAGCAGACAGAACAAAGTTTAATTGTTGACTTTGACTTTTGCTGGCCATTGTAGTCAGACACTGAGAAATTTCTTACCAACCTTTTGGCTGTGATACTTAAAAATAGTAGTATATATTATTTTATTTACAATTGGTAAAAGTCACATGATATATATGTAAAACAATTATAATAACGTTTTGTTAATTGATTAATTTAGGCCACAATGCCTTCAAGTGAGAAGCACCCATCACGAGTGCCCATGTGGAAGGGTGTGCAAGTCTCATATCTACTCATAGCAATGTGCTTATTCCCTCTTGCAATTGGTGGCTACTGGGCTTATGGTCATATGGTATGCATCCATCCCCTCTTCAAACACTCGAACAAATTATGATATAATAGATATTTGTAATTTATCTTTTAAATAATCGGCAGTAATCTTAACATTCATCTTGTACCGTTTTATTTCAGATTCCAGCAAATGGAAACATTTTAACGGCGTTATTTGCATTCCACAGTCAAGACGTTTCGCGATCGGTATTAGCTTTGATAAGTATTTTTGTGATAATAAATGCGTTGAGCTCATTCCAAATCTACGGAATGCCAATGTTTGACGATATGGAATCAGCTTACACAACAAGGTGCAAAAAAGCATGCCCGTGGTGGCTCCGTTCCATATTCAGGGCGATTTTCGGGTTTGTGTGCTTCTTCATAGCCGTGGCTGTTCCATTTTTGGGTAGCTTTGCTGGGCTTATTGGAGGAATCGCTCTGCCTGTTACATTTGCTCATCCATGTTTCATGTGGCTTAAAGTCAAGAAGCCCAAAAAGTACTCTCTAAGTTGGTGGGTAAATTGGGGACTTGGGCTTCTGGGAATGGGCTTAAGTGGGATTTTGATTGCTGCTGGTTTGTATGTTGTTATTGACACTGGTGTTAAAATTAGTTTCTTCAATCCTCAATGAAGGTATAATTTACTACAACGAAAGGTGTGGAGAAAACTTTTATTAGTATGAACATGATGGCCAACTTGGAAATTAATACTGAAAGGGTTGGTGAGGGTTGGTTTGAACAAGAATGTAATTTGTTGTAACTTTGAGTAGGTAGATTTTTTTCGGTGTTCTTTGTGGAATTTCAAAGGAATAAATCGATAAAGAATTTCTTGATTCCACATGGACACGTTTGAATATATACTTTGTATTTACTCTACAGATAGATGCAGTTTTTATTTGAAAGAAGATGCAAATTCAAATCATAAAACAAGTGGGAATTCATGAAAAAGAAAATAATCATTGTATGTGAAATTTCAGTATGTATGAAAATACCACATTGACTCTGATGGTAAAATTATACAAAACTGGTCTGCTAAGTTGTTTGAAGTCTTAAAAGTTGTCTATATTAATAGTATTGTGTAAAACATATGTCAAAAGAAAAAGAGTACCATACAGAATTAGGATACAGGAAATGTGTTTCTTTTGTTGGTCAAAAGCTGAATTTAATATATAGACGTCTCTAGTGTTTGTGACAAAGCAAAAACAAAAATGATGCGATTAAAGAGCTTGACAATATAGGAATTGGACTAAACCAATGTGACAACCTCAACAATGTATATTTTAAACTATTAATGCATACATCAAATTACTGAGTGACACGTGTCCCCCTTCTTATAGATAAGTTTTCTGGTCTTAAATTTATCCAAGACTTAAGTTAAA
>JAOTQJ010000001.1:37641403-37655825 GCA_025642045.1 Solanum sejunctum | reverse complement strand
TTTTAAGCCAATTTCAAACTACATGAAAGTTTGTTGTTTTTTCTGCTTTGATTTTACTATTATTTATTATTATTTATTTTTTTATTTCGATCATCATATTATGCGTTATTATTGTTATTTTATTTATCTATTATATTTCAGTCTGATTTTATTTTTCTCTTCAGTCTCTATACTTATTTTCATGATGTTACATTGATGACGAGATTTATCAAAAACGAGAGATGAGCCTGCGTATACATTTTCCTCACTAGATTCCCCTAGTGGATAATACTAGATAATATCATTGTTGATACTGTATATCACTATTATCATAATATTAAAATGTGAAGTTGAGCCGTCCAATACATCTTGTTTGAACCAATGAATGTGTTTCAAAGCTCTCAAACCTGGTCGGTGTTAAGATTCTTTGCATTTCATCGTCCAAGAACCATTAACATTACTCGAGTACCACCCTTGGCATTAACAAATAAAAAAAATCCACTGGCTTTTTACTTTACACAAAGTAAGGTACGACTCAAGGCATAAACAAGAATATCATCAAAATCAGGACAATATTAATTAAACACATGATAATAAATCTCAAATTGCGTAAACCGTCCAAACCGACATTTCAGTGTTTTTTTTTTGGCTAGCAATAGCTGTATCTCCGCACATTCCCAAAATCTCCTGGTATTTGTTTCGCCTATATAAACAGTGTCTTGAACAAGACTATAAGGCACTCAAGCAATTGCAATTTGTTCAATTTCATAATATATCGTAATTAACTTGTACTAGCTTGTCAAAGAAGAAATGGCAGAACAAAAAGGTCACCCAGAGGAGACAATCAACAAGGTGTAGCTCCAGAGACTACTGATCGTGGATGTGGATTGTTCAATTTCATGGGAAAGAAAGAAGAAGACAAGGCCCACCATGACACTGTCATGATTGATAATACGCCGCCCAATGTGGAGGAGAAGCACAGCCTCATGGAAAAACTTCACAGCGATTCTAGCTCGGTAAGCTACTTTAAAATAAGTCATCCTCGAAATGAATAAGTTTGATTTTATTTTATTTGATGAATCATGTCTCAACCACTGTGATTGATCACTTGAAAATTCAGTCAAGCGATGAAGAGGAAGTAGAAGAGGGTAACACTGGAGAGAAGAAAAGGAAGAAGAAAGGACTAAAAGAAAAGATATCGGGTGATCATAAAAAAGATGAAGTGATTCCCATGGATAACTGCCCTGCTCCTAATTCTGCAGAAGAAGACAAGAAAACAGGATTTATGGACAAGATAAAAGAAAAACTTCCAGGTCACCACCACAAGAGTAATGATCAAGAAGTAGACAACATTTCCCCTGCTGCTCATGCTAGTACAGATGAGCATCAGAAGAAAGGATTACTTGAAAAAATCAAAGAGAAATTGCCTGGACATGGCCACAAGAACAATGATGACGAAGAGAAACACAAGTCTAACTGAAATCGAGAATGCTCTACATGCAGATTGCAGTTTAATTTCACTTGTATGAATTCGCTTTGTTAATCATCTTTTTATTTGCTTTAGTCTATGTTTGGAGTAGTGATGTGATCCTTGTAATTGGCCTCGCGTGCCATTGTATGTTTCATTTGATCATTTCCAAGTAAATGAAATTTTCTTTTGTGTGTAAAGTATTGATGTCATCTTTCCTAGCATGATAAAAACGCAAAGATAACAGAAAACAAAGGGACAAAGGTAAATTGGTAATACGTCATTCTCTAGGACCGAGGAATATAATCTAAAAATGTAATCTCAAGGCAAAAAATTCTGCAGGATGGAGTGGCTATTTATTTTACTTGTACTTTTTAAAAGTATAATTGTAGGGAATGATATCCTGAGAAGAAGAAACTTGATCAGTGACCAAAATGAATTTCCAAAACATAGTCTTAAATGTTAAGAAAGTTCAATTGCGTAATCTGTAGCCCAATTAGTTGTGGGCTGCAAAAAGAGCTCCTAGTCCTGGATAACAAGCTAATTTTGGCCTCTGCCACTACCTTGACAAGTTCAACAGGCCTGCTAGGCCTTGGATGCAGCATTTTCTCGGGTCAAAAAATTCAAAAGTAATTGCAAAATAGCCAGATTCAGATTTTACAGACATTTTTAGGTATTTGACTTTTTTATTTTAAATCTTTCAAATTATTTAAATTTCAAAATTCATAAAACTTGTTATGGTTTCTCCACATCAAAATGACAATTTCTAAATCAAAAATCGATCTGAAAAGTGGCTAAGCATACAAATTTACAAGTTAAAAGTTGTTTTTATTACTCGCATTCTAGTTACAATGCCTAAGGTAACTAATAAATGCAAAGGGGAGGAAGAGAGAAGCTTCCCATGCATGTTTTAAATCATATAGTCAGCCCAATTTTTGTTACAGAAAAAAGGCATGCAGTTGTACTTGTAATGTTGTCACAAATTAAATAGTGAAAATACGCACAAGAATTCCGTGCGTCCCGTCAATAATCACGGATACACCAAAGTTTCCAGCCTTATAAACAAATAAAATTAAGTAGAACCAAATTTACGAATACCATATTCAACGCCGCGTAACACTAGAAACTAGAACAATGAAATTAAATAAAAATTCCATGCCAGCTTTTTATGTTCACACAATATCATAACAAAATTTAATTTTCTGTCATTTTAATGTTATACATTACGGAAATTAGTTTAGTTAAGTCCATGTTCATGCATTAATTATTATAATTCTATAGAAATGTTTATAGTTTAAGACAAGTAGCTACGTACAGTACATATTCACTGATAGCTTGATAAATAATGTAAAATAACTTGTCTTAGTTGACTAAGCTATACCGATATATATCTATATAGTAAGCATAAGTGTTTTTACCTTGTCAGTGAAGACAAATCCAAAATTTTAACCAATGAATTTAACCTTTATGTTCTTACAATAGAACTTATTGAACTTTTGAAATTATGAATTTCTATATTATTATTTTTTAAAATTTTAGTGTATGTTTTGTATCAAAAATATTATATCACGTTTGATAGGAACAGTTGAGAACAACACTTATGCAATCTTCATCCATCCCTAATTACAAAGCACTCAACCTCATAGTAACAGATTTATTTGAACTTGATTTTTTAGTGCGAAGTAAATTTATATAATAATTTATTAAAATTACGATAAATAATTTTTGGTGTAGAAATAATCTCTCTATCTCTATGAGGTAGTGGTAAAGACTACGTATATTTTATTCTCCTCAAATTTCACTTGTAAGATTCTACTGAATATATTGTTGTTATTGCATGCAGATCCCCATATGACTTGTTGCTTTTATGTACTATAACTTAAAGGCTATTTTTTGAATTTGGGCAAGTTATCTTTGGCGTGATTTAGCACTTCCTTCCTGCACTTTACCTATTTTGTCATCAATCTTTTAAGGAAATTTTATGCTCGATTGTACCTTCAGAAGCTTTTAATTTGTAGTACAAGGAACCCAAGGTGAGTAATTAACAATATTCCATCACACTAGTATAAATTATATGAACAAGACTTTTTCACCAAACAAAGTAATTTAGTTAGCCTTTATAATTAAAGCAAAAATTATGAATATACATCAATTGATTACGGTTAAGTAATGTAGTTGCAAAATTTGTTAGATGTTTTTTGAGCAATCTAGCACGTATATTGTTTCAACCTTAATGAGTACAAGCTTTTAACACCTGAAATTAATACTCCTTTGTTATTCTTCCAAATAACAATATGGGATATTAGTTTTAGCCAATTTAGACCTAGAGGATGGGTTCCAGCAACAACATTTATGTGTGTTGAGTTTGACTAATTCAATCTCATATCAAAAGATTTCACTTAGGTAATTCAAAATTTGTTATGACTTGGTCATAATACAATTTTTAACCCTCTTTTTGAAAGACGAATGTATACGGAAGAAAAACAAGTTGATGGTGGGGTCAGTTTTACAACTAAAACACAGCGCTCCGTTTCTCATACTAGTATTATTAAACATATTCATACTTATGCCAGCCTGGCATATTAATGGCGCGTTTTCCATTCCATAATTAACTAAAATATACGCAAATTAAACTTGCCACTTCCAACCTCCTCTATATATAACTCTTCTTTTCTCATTTTCCTATTCATACAATTCTCCTATATATTATAACGTAAAATGAGGTCGGAAAATGGCAGAAGGTGGTGTCGGATTGCGCTTTTACTGGCGCTGTACATGGCAACTGTAGTTGCGGAGGATCCTTACAGATACTTCGACTGGAGAATCAGCTATGGCGACATATATCCTCTTGGTGTCCGCCAGCGGGTACTTAAATTATGTTTATATTATGAATTAGGATTGTTATAAACGTAAACATTGATTACATTTGTGGATGATGAACAGGGAATTCTAATAAATGGGCAATTTCCGGGTCCTGATATATACAGCGTCACCAATGACAACCTTATCATCAACGTCCATAATGACTTGCCTGACCCTTTTCTTCTCACCTGGTATCACTTTTTTTGTAAAAAAATATGCACTAGTCGTTTTTATTTATGACAAATATTAGGTCCATAATTAAAATGGTATATTTTGTTCTAGTTCGCATGCATTCACTAAATTGATGTTAATGTCTTTTAGCACATTCTAAAAAAGATTATATTGTCCGGTAAAGTCTATAGTTTATGTACTTATATTTTTCCTTTACAAGAATATGGCTTAATGATCATGACTTAATTCAATAATCATTCAATTTAAGTGAAAAGTAGCCCATACGGAACGCCAATAGCATAAATGAAGAAACAAAAGCGTATACTATCACGATTTTCCATCTTTATGTTTCGACGGTTTTTTTTCTTGGCTTTACAACTACTCAAATTTTAAGTTTTCTAGACAGATCATTTGAGACTTTGAATATAGTGAATATCAGCAATTTTTTATGAGTTGAAAAATAGTGTGTATTATAATTACTATCAAAAATTAAACTAGGCAGATCATCAATTTTTTCTTTTAGGCAAGAGAACGTATCAAGTATTAGCTTGACCAAATTTGTATTTGAAGCCGGCGATAACCATTAACTAGCACATTTAGGATTATAAGTTTCTACGCTAAATAAATAAAATTGTTAGGCACCTTAGTTTGGCCAAAATTTCCAAGTATTTTTCAGAAAAATTACTTCTGAAGGGTAGCAATGTATTTATTTTTCTAAACAAAGCTCTTCTCTTACCAAATCAATTCTAAATATGAAAAGAAGTTACTTGTATCAACTTCTTGAGCACATACTTTATCCTAAATATTTGGTCAAACACATTTACTCTCACTTTTAATTTCACCTAAACTTGGTCAAACACCGTGACAAGACTCTAAAATCTATTGTAGGAAACTATGGCAAAGAACCAAATTAAGATTCATGAACTAGTTGGAAATGCAAATAACAGCGTGTACAAAATTTACAATGCAGGAATGGACTCCAACAAAGGAAAAATTCATTTGAAGATGGTGTGTATGGAACAACATGTCCCATCCCTCCAGGGAAAAATTTTACATACATAATGCAGGTGAAAGATCAAATTGGAAGTTTCTTCTATTTTCCATCACTCCAATTCCATAAAGCTGCTGGTGGATTTGGAGGAATTAGGATTCTCAGTAGGCCAAGGATTCCAGTCCCTTTTCCTGAACCTGCTGGAGATTTCACTCTTCTTATTGGAGATTGGTACAAAACTGATCACAAGGTAAATACTGTATTTAAAAATGACCTTCATCGCATTATAGCACACTTAATCTTATGGATATATTTGTAGGTATTAAAAGCAATTTTAGACCGTGGAAAGAGGATTAAATTCCCTGATGGCATTCAGATCAATGGCCTTGGTCGTGATGGTGCAAAATTCACTGTTGAACCAGGTATGCCAAGAAACAAAATGGACTCTTTCTGTTTCAAGAAATTTTTACATGTAGAGTAATGAGCTGAATGGGTTATAATTTTCCAGGGAAAACATACAGGTTAAGAATATCCAATGTGGGACTTCAAAATTCACTCAACTTTCGAATTCAGGGACACAAAATGAAGTTGGTTGAAGTTGAGGGAACTCACACAATTCAAACTACATTGTCTTCTCTAGATGTACATGTTGGCCAGTCCTACTCAGTGTTAGTCACTGCAGATCAGCCAGCTCAAGATTACTACATAGCTGTTTCCAGCCGCTTCACCACTCAAATTCTCAATTCCACGGCCATTCTTCACTACAGCAACTCAAAAAAGCCAGTTTATGGATCACCTCCTGCAGGGCCAACCACCGGCATTTCTTGGTCCCTCAATCAGGCTCGTTCTATCAGGTATGACACCTTTCTTGAATCTTTTGTTGAGATACGTGACCATCTCATTGAAAAACTTTTAAACTGTTAGAGAGAACACATTGTGACTTAATTATCTCACGTCTCAAACGTCCTCACATGTGGAGTTTAAGTGGCATTGAGATTTGAACTCATTACCTCGGTCTGCTTCGATGACTAAAATTAAAAATGATCTCTAACATGTCAGCCATTTAGATGAGTCAGTCAGAAACTTTTAAATTTTTCGAATGATGTGTGTAACTGCTTTATTCTTTAGAACTGCAATATGAAACAGTTCCATTCCATAATTTCCAGGACTAATCTTACAGCCAGTGGGCCAAGACCAAATCCTCAAGGCTCCTACCATTATGGCCAGATCAATGTCACTAGAACAATAAGACTAGCCAATCATGCTGGCTTAGTTGATAGAAAACAGAGATATGCAGTTAATGGAGTGTCCTTCATCCCTGCCGATACGCCACTTAAGCTAGCAGACTATTACAATATCAACGGAGTATTCAAAGTTGGAAGCATCCCGGATCAGCCTACAGGTCGAAAAATTCACCTTGACACCGCAGTTATGGGAGCAGACTACAGAGCATTCATAGAGATTGTATTTGAGAACAGAGAGAACATTGTCCAAAGTTGGCATCTTGATGGATACTCTTTCTTCGTCGTTGGGTAATTACTCCTCCACATCTCATTCTATACATAAAAATCACGTGCATTTAGTTACTAAACAGCGACATGCTGTAATTTTCACAGAATGGATGAAGGTAGATGGAGTCCTCAAAGCAAACAACAGTACAACCTTATAGATGCAGTTTCACGCTGTACCACACAGGTTAGGATCAAATAATCAACTCATTAATAACTCAATATTATGTTTCACCATGCCATTTGGCTAACTTTTGAATAAAAAGTACAAAATTTGACGTTTCTTAAATCTTGACATTGACTTTGACAGGTTTATCCAAGATCATGGACGGCAATATATGTGCCCCTGGATAATGTAGGAATGTGGAACCTGAGGAGTCAATTCTGGGCAAGGCAGTACCTTGGCCAACAATTTTATTTGCGAGTTTATACACCAGTTCAATCATTCCGCGATGAATATCCTATTCCAAAGAATGCTTTGCACTGTGGTAGGGCCAAGGGTAGAGACATAAGAACATTATAGTTCTTTGAAAGGAACTTGGGAACTGAAGATCTAGAAGAAGCACTTACTGATACTTCACAAAACGAAAAGAAAATGACCCTCTTGTCATTATTTCATTGCTGTTAATCATTTATCACTTCCAACTGTTCTACTAATCCACCCCATTCATTCCCACACTGTAATTCGTATTATTGCTTATTAGAATTGGTGTTTGTATTAAATCACTAATTATGTATAATGTTGTTTAAAGTTCCCCAAATACAAATAATGTCTCAGAGTTTACGCAGCATGCTTTCCTGTTAAGAGGCATAGGTTACTGTAACAAATATAAGTAATTGATAATCTCATCAGCCAACATAGTAACCATCTCGAATGTAGAATAAGGCCACCAATAAAAACAAACATATAAAGACATTCTCACTTGCTTCCATCGTAGTAACAAGAATTTTTCAATTTGCTTCCATAAAGCAATAATAGAAATTTCCTCAAGACAACAATAATAAGACTAATAATCCAAGTTCATAAATAAGCATGCCAGAAATGCATATAGACTATTTCATCAGAATATGAAATAATTAATTCTAAACAGTGTAATTAGAATTAAACAAACCAACTATTGGGCAATCCGCCCCAGCTTGGTTTAGCTGGTATTCTATGTCTTCTTCAGTTTTAGAAATTAAACGCATAATTCATTTATGCTTAAACGAATAACCTATAAATGACCTTCTCTCCAGTACGAAAGTTGTGCAAAGGTATGTCTAACTAGCTCAGACATACCAGAACATAGAGAGGAGAGAAGGGCACTACACTAAAACGAACATCACCAACCTTGTTTCGCCATGGAAAAAATGTGTCCTTTCTCTCTTCTTATTATTCTTCTGGCTCTATCAATATTTGGTCCCAACTTAGCCAAAGCTGATGCCCTGCACCCAACGCGACCACCTATTTTCATACTAGGCGATTCAACAGCAGATGTTGGAACTAATTCTTACATCCCTGACTGCAATGCAACAGCTAACTTTCCTCATAATGGCATTGATTTTGTCAACTCAAGGCCAACTGGAAGGTTCAGTAATGGCCTCAACAGTGCTGATCATCTTGGTTAGTGTTACTGAAGTTTTAGTAGTAGATGTAACAAACATAACTAATAAGAATTTCAGCAACCATTCCTACTTATTCTACATCTATGTCATGTATAGAGTCATTTCACTATCACTTCCAAAAAATTTTATATGGTCGTGTTTGAGCTCAGCTTGAGCACACCTAAACTATTTCACGGGGTATGTGCTACCTCCCGCCAGCTCATATATTAGATAACTCTGCCCTGCCAACTAAGTCTTAGGTAGATGAGACGAAATCACCTAGAGATTTTAGTCTCTAATGTTATTTGAATACTAGTTTCATATGGTTTTTACTCATTTCATTGACCGCTAGGTCACACCCATGAGTGTGGATATGCCACGATTACATGTACAATGCTAATGGAGAATCTTGCACTTTCTAACTGCAGCAAGGCTTTTCGGGTACAATAGTAGCCCACCCCCTTTTCTATTTCTTCGCAGCCTAAAACACGGTCTTCAATTGGGTATATATCGAGGTGTAAGCTTCGCCTCAGGAGGTTCTGGTCTCCTTGATGTCACTGGTTTACAGCTGGTAAGCCTTTTCACTACTATTTTCTGAAGAATATGCTCAATAATCATCTCTCACAAAAGAGCAAGGAAAAGATTTTGATCATTCCAACGTCTAAATATGTATTCATACCTATCTCTCTCCAAACAGAATGCCCTTAACTTGCCACAACAGATCAATCAATTTGTCACTGTACGCGAAAATCTGATTGCTTCGCTTGGACACGAATCAACAAAAGCATTGCTCGCAAAATCATTGTTCTGTATCAGTACCGGAAGCAATGACATCTTTTTGTATTTCAAGTCCAAAAGTACAGTGCCTAAAGAAGAGTTTATCAGTCTTCTCATGGAAGCGTATGAGAACCACATAAAGGTTGGTCTTGTGTCTTTATTTCTTCCTTCAACTAGCATAAACAGAATCCCTAAGCTGGAACTTATCAGAAGCTAACATATTTGTATATAATAGACTTTGTACAGCCTCGGAGCACAGAAGTTTGGCATCATAAGTGTGCCACCAGTAGGTTGTTGTCCAGCAAACAGACTTTTGAATGGGACAAGGTGTTTCGAGCCCATGAATGATTTTGCCAGATGTTTCCATTCAGCTCTTGACAAGCTAATGTGCAACCTAACCTCAGAACTACATGGGATGAAGTATGCGCTTGGGGACACATACAAAATGACCATTGACGTTATAGATAATCCACATTCCTTCAGTAAGCTCTTCTCTGGACAAATTATTCTGTTCTAAGGTTGAAATGTTCTACACCTAAGATTTTTATTAAGCAGATATGACATATGAAATCCCATTGTTATGCACACTAACAAATATTCAATTTCATTCTCTTTACTACCATGCGAATACGAAACTAATTGAACTAAACGTGAGAATGGTGTTTCCTTTCGTTTCAGACTTCAAAAATGTGGACACAGCCTGCTGTGGACATGGAACACTAAATGCCGAAGGAATTTGTAATGTAACAGCAAATCTCTGTTCAGATCGTAGACAGTACATGTTCTGGGACTTGTTCCACCCAACACATGCTGCTGCAGGGTTGGCAGCCATCACACTTTACGGTGGTCCAACACTCTATGTTTCTCCCATTAACTTTGCTCAGCTGGCTGCAGAAAATTAGTGTCACCTACGTAATAAACGTCACAGATTGTTACTTTGTCCTTTTAGTCTCTTCATTATACTTCCAGTAAGTTCTATCAATGGATCATCTTCCTAGAAGATTTGGTATCTTTTTCGTTATGTGTGAAGTTATTTGTAGTCACTCCAAACATCTCAATATTGCTCACTCTGTCTATCTTTACATTTAGGGATGTCCAACAATACTTGTTCACTTTATGAAATCAAGAATAATTTTACATTTAATTCATAATTTACCCTTATCATTAATTATAGTCATTTCCCATTACATTTTTTACGACATAGTATTTATTATTTTCAAAGGGTACTTTGGTAAAGTTATCCTATCATTTACTACTTGTTAATCCCTGTGCCAAGTCAACAGGGGCCAAGTAAAATTGGACGGAGGGAGTAATTGAGACTTGAGAAGACAGAGACGATGTCTCTCTTGTTCTGTCAGGTTTTACGAAATTGGAGAAATAAATCACCTTCAGGCTAGCTCCTATAATCCTCCTTGCTACCCCAGTGTAAACAAAGAGGAGGAAAAACTCAAGACAATGATTTTGATTAGAATCAGCAAGAGAGAAAACCAATAATAAGAATAATGCTGTAAGGGCACATGATATTGATCTTTGGAATTAGCAAAGAAGAAAATTAAATTCTAGGTCAAAAATAATGCTGGCTATGTCATTCAAAATAAAAACCTTCAACATTTTTCTGAGGCGAAAGACATAATAGAGCTTACACTTCAGGAATAATGTTAGACAATGTAATGACATTTCTACTGTTATTCTAATAATAACTGAACTACAATTTACTAGAGAAAAGGTTCCTTTAATTCCTTTTTCTCTTTTCGTCATTTTAATTTAGTGACAGGGTTGAGAGTGTGGTCCACAACAAGTTCGGATTAAGTTCTGCATACGCTTTACCTACCTTAGACCCCATTTGTGGAATCACATTAGGTACGTTGTTGAGAGAGAATGTGGCATCGGTGAAGAAACAATAAAAAAGTTTATATGTATATACCAATATATCAAGAAAAACTCAAGATAATGTGGTCAGATATCCTCTATGAAGATGCCCTCATCTGAATCTGATCTGTAGTATCTGCTCAAGCGAGTTTTATCTTCTGAACCAATTCCATCGAGAAGCTCTTCTCTCTTTCTCTGAAGCTCTAACCAGTGGTCTGGCTTCTCAAACAAACGCAGGATCTGCAAACCAGCAAAGTCTAAATCTTTTGACTATATCACTCCTAAACTTTGATAGTGGAAATGATTGAGTTTCCATCATCATGACTCACAAGTTTATGCCAGCATATCTCCCTTAGTTTATGCCAAAGTATGTTGAGTTGATCAAATGAAAAGGAAATTTATTTTTTGATGACCAAATGAGAAGGAAATTTAAGTGTATACTTTCGTTTCCTGTTGGTCTCTAGAATGGGATTTGTAAACGAGGCTGAAACTTCCTCAGATTTTTGAATCCCTGGAACAATAGAAGGGAAGATTCTTGTTTTGCATTTTGTCACAAATATTACAGCAAGTTCTTAGAGCTGGATGCAATTGATAAAATGTTACTTAACTGATCAAGAAAATTAGAAGTGAAACCCCCAAAAAAATCCAGTTAATTATGATTCAAAATTCATCAAAACAAGTAACTATAAAAGGGGTTCTCTTACAATTGGTTAGCAGGCTGTTGAAATTGACGTGTCAATATAAAAGAAAAAGATTAAAAGAAAGAACAAGAAAAAAGAGGACTTACTGTTTTCATCTTTGGCCTTCTTGAAGATGAATGCAAGAGGCAAAGCCGTGCTGCAAATATCATTGTTTTCATCTCATCTTTGTTGTAGTTCTCCTTTATGTCAGGATCAACAAGACGGTCACTAAGACCACAACTGAGCATTGACCTCACCTGCAATTCACACTATCTAGAGTCAAATCATTGAAGAAACATCTTTTTTCCTTTAGGCGTACATGCTTCATATTATTACCCACAACACTAAGCTTTCATGATGAGCTTCCAGGTCCTTTTCAATAGCCTGTTTCCCTGTGATCAATTCCAGCAGGACAACCCCATAGGAATATACATCTATCTTCTCATCAACTTTGCCATACATGATGTACTCAGGTGCCAGGTATCCAAATGTCCCAACAACGTGAATTGGTTTCACACAAGCTGAATCTTGCTGACTTTCCTGGTGTACCACTGCTGCTCCAAAATCTGATAGCTAGGTTTCAGCTTCAAAAATCATCAAGTGTAACAAAAGCAGATGTATAAATTTTATTGTCTACAGGCTACAGTTTATCAGAACATCTAGGCATCAGATATTCATAAAAAAAATTTGAAGCAAGGACGAATCCATTTTTAGCTTATTTGCCTAAAAGCAACTAATAGGTTTAGAGTTCACCAAGTACTACATACAAACACCAAGATTCCGTCTTTTTATTTTTTTAAAAACTATCTCCAATGGTCCCAAATATGCTTTAGGTTGCTTAAGAGACTTATCATAGTTATACAGGGGATAACCCAAAAAAGCAATTAGATAACCCTTACATCTGCCAGAGTAATCAGAAAGCATCTCCCTATAGCATAGTTTCGCAATGGCAAACAGTGAAACACATACAAGCCAATAAATATGTGAAGCCATCTAATGTAGGAAAGCAAGCTAATAAGAGACTTACTTGTGGGTGGCAATCATCCGACAAGAGAATATTTGATGATCTCACATCTCTGTGAATGACAGGAGGGGTTTGAGAATGGAGGTATTCCAATCCCTTTGCCACTCCTATCGCAATTTGCATCCTTGTGCTCCAATCAAGCTGTTTCAGTCTTTGCTTCAGACTGTCCTTCAGTATATTATACACGATTGCTTGCATATCCTTACTGTAACTGTAACCGACAAGCTGAACTAAGTTTTCGTGTTTGAGATTACTCAATATTTCAACTTCTTGAAAAAGTGCATCCACGGTGTGTCGTGTGTTTTTAAGGATCTTCACTGCTACACACTGGCCATTCTCGAGATTGGCTCGATAGATTTGACTATGTGCACCCACTCCAATCAACAAATTTGGATTGAAGTTGTCTGTTGCACGTCTAAGTTCATCCATTGTGAAGCGTCTAGCGTGACCCATTAATTCTAAGCAAGCTAATCTCTGGAAAAGACTCTTAGCTGCAGCATTATTGAGCTTCTTGACCCTAGGAAAAGTTGCATTTCTAGTCGGTTGTGATGATGTTGTGGCTGAAGAACACGTCATTGACAAAGATTTTTGAATCTGATACTCGTCTCTTGATGATGATGTTGTGGCTGAAGAACACATCATTGACAAAGATTTTTGAATCTGATACTTGTTTCTTGACTGCGTAGAGCTGCTGGACACTGACAGGGAAGACTCAGATGATTGAAAAACTTTAATTGGAGCGCCTTCTTGAGAAGTTCCCGGCCTCTGGAGTCGGATTTTTCCTCCATCATCCATTACTAGAAGAGAGCAAGTAGGAGGCAATTCTTTCAAAATTTTGCCAGCAATCTGATCACTTGGCCTGAACATCAAAAGAGAAAATGAGACAAAAGAGGGAGACGAACCGACCCGTACCTACAGACAAAAACAGTAAAGGAAAAATGTATACCCGGAGCTGCTGCACCCAACAGCAAGCATTGTGGCAAAGTTTATACGTACTTGATTGCTCAACTCAGTTATGTACATCTGTCCTACGCAAACCTTGATTTGAAAATCCACCTGGAAGAAAAATATTTGTAACCAACAATTGCTGGGCAGTATAAAATGAAACTCGGGAATGTAAAATGACCTGCTTGGATTTGCATAGATCCTCATGAATGTGAAAAGTATTTGGATCAAACGTATCATTTGGTTCCTGTACACGAATAGACAAAACATAGTCCCCAGGCATTGCGACGAAATTGATCACACGAAGCAGCATGTCTCTGCTGCTGTTATCGGATTTGACACCAACAACAATTGTTCGCTTCTTGGCCTTGGAAACTCCCCTGCATCTCAAGAGTGAGGAAATTCCTCCTTTGGCACTTGAATTACCAAACATTGTACACACTCAGAGTCAGGGTCAACGCCAGCATTCTTAAACAAACTGAGAATCTAAAACATCAATTGAAAAATATAAAAATTGAATCGTTTTCGGGGTTCCAATGGAAGTGCTTTTGATGTTATAAGTTA
>JAOTQJ010000001.1:37585210-37600144 GCA_025642045.1 Solanum sejunctum | reverse complement strand
TTAGTTTTTTGGGGGGCGGGGAGGGGGAGGGGGGGATCATTGTTTGGATTAATGTGGGCTATTTTATTTTGTATTTCAATATTGTTGTGGGTCCTCATATGTGGGATTATATTAATTTATGTTTGTCGTTGAACATTGTGGTGGGTCAATATGTCCTACTGCTTGTCTAGTCTTATTGTTTGGAATGGTTTTCCTTTTTTGGTTAACTATTTTGTAATTGGAACTTACTAATTGTGAGTTGCATTGTGTATCTCCGTTAAAGAAGAAGCGTTTTTTATGAGAATTTTTTCACAAGATTCCAACTCAAAATCACATAAAAAAAATTAATTATGATAATAATCAAAATACATAATAAAAATATCAATAGAACTATAAAGTTCTTATGAGTCATTTGCTAATGAAATAAAAATTACTATATATATACAAAATCTTAAACTTATATTATACTCTTTCATGACAAAAAGATATTGAATATTTTACAAAATTTATTCAATACTTCATGAATTCTACCACCACAAACTTTTGCAATGTTTCATTTCAATATTGATTATTTATATAAAAAATAACTGTTTGAAAAAAAAAATTGTATACTCTATATATTAATAAGCTCAAAGAAACTTATCTTTGTGATAGTATGTGCCCAAGTCACAGAAGTTAATTAGTTTCAATTAAACACAACATCAGTCTAGCGTCTTACTGCACCTAGCAATATAATTTTGTTGCTAGTAAAATATCACCAACATATTTTATGTCTGCTATCTTATCCCCACAACTAAATTGAAAAAAAAAATGTGTATGTAGTATTTCCATTTCCATCAAGAGGTCAATCGCCTCACTCTTCTCCGACTCCACCGGCGCCTCGACCTCCACGCCCCAACACGAACCCCCGCAATTCGGACCGCGAGTTTTCTTTCCCTCTCTTCTCCGGCGAACTTATCCGGTAAAGTTAATCTCTTTCGTGCTTTGATTCTCCCACCAGTGAATATCTCGAGATCTTAACTTGCGATGGTCAAGTCGGCAATTTGTGCATTAGAAATTAGGGTTCAGTGGATCTTCTAACTTTAGAATGTGCTTATGTATTAGAAATTAGGGTTAAGTGGATCTTGTTGTAAATCTAGCATTAGAATGTGCATGTGAAGATCTTATTGGCTAATTTCGTGTAGAATTAGTAACTAGTTTGATAACAATTTACGAATGAAATTACAAGGAGTAACTAGTTTGTTGTAAATTCCTAGTTTGATAACTAGGAGCTTCTCATAAATGGAGGTTACAGTCTATATAATTATTATTCCTCTGTAATTTTATGCATTTTATCTAGTAACTTTGTCTGACTGATGAAAAAGCAGAAGAGAAACGCAATCAATGTTGCTTTGTTTGTCCTGAGAAAGAGTATCTGGCATCCTCTTTCAGTTGCCAACAACAAAGCGATTGGAGCAATTGACATTTTCCAGTTTCGAGCCCTTATCCACAAACATCTCATCTGCACATTAACTCAATTTGTTGCCTTCTCGGAATCCGGTCTGGCAAAGAGGAAAAAATGGATAAGTCTTCAGGTTCTGCGACCCACCAGCAGATGAGCCTGGACCTTCTTCCATCAGCACTATTGGCCACTGTGATGATGAAGCTGGACATAGCTTCCATTCGTTCCCTGGCATGCACTTGCAAGGCCTTTCATTCATGTGCCTCACACATGCTTTGCTTCATTCCTAATTTCCATCTCCTCGTAAGTCTATTTCTAATGCTCTTCTACATTTCTGGGCATCAATTCTCATTCCCTAAGGTAGTGTGTTCTTATCAGGATATTGCTCCATCTGCTGAATTTTTAAGGCCATTGCTACCTCCCAATCCTTACCTTCGTAGCTTGAAGGTAGATTGCATGCGACTTGATGATTCATCCCTTGATTATCTTCTTCAGCCGACTTTACAAGAGCTTTGCCTCCACAACTGCGCTGATTTCAGTGGAAGGCTTCTGTCTCAGGTTGGCCAGTGCTGCAAAGACCTCAGGTAATCTCTCTCAAAGCTTTTTCGATTTTCTCTTTCTAAATCCATGTATGAGTTTTTCTTGGTTTCTCTTTATTGTGCAATGAAAAAGAGTCTAGTTTGAGCTTGGATAATCGTGAGAAAAAAGAAAGGAAACAAGAAAACTCATCTGATGATTTGTTCAGTTGGTCATTAGCTGCTTGTTATCTTCAATTTTTCTCTTCAGGTTTCTTTATTTGAGCTCTTTGGCAGAGAAGAGAGGCAGATCAATTGATGTATCTGATCTAGAGGTCTTATTTGGTGGATGCACTCAGCTGGAAGTAAGGCTTCTTGAAAGTGTGGCATGATAAAAATTTAAGTTATTAGGATAATTAGTTGGCTAAGCAATTACCTCACAATATAAATAAATGGGCTCGTCAAAATTCCTTTTTTATTGAGAAACATTAGATAAAATATTGTCTGAACAACCCATTCAAACAAATGAAAATTGAATCAAGCATAACATTTAAAGTGGTACTACTGTAACTTTAACTCAGATGGTAAACATCAGTGTTGTAACCGTCCTGAAGAAAATATTCTGTTTTGCCAAAGATCTTCCCTTTCATGGTTTTTATCATAGCCTTTATGCCAGGGTGGATTCAGGATGAGTTTCTTTGTTTTAGTTCTCTCACTTCTGACTTCACGATTGTTTGTGCTAAGAGTAACCAATGGTGCACATACCGCATCCAATTTCATAATAATAATTTGCTAGATCAAAAGGGATCAGGGGGTGGGGAACCATTCCAGCGTTTCGCCATTGGAATTTTGAGATTCTTTTGCTTTTTCTTTCTTTCTTCAGGTTTTAAGAAAGATTTAAGCATTTCGGACTTGACTCCTAACTTTTTTCTTGAGAGACAGTGGGAATAAAGCATGTATAGAAGCTAGCTCATGATGTGAAGATTGTGCAAGACTAAATAAGGAGACATACAACCAATTATTCCACCATTGTTAGACACTTAACATCACCAGTGTAGTCAAAGGTGCGCTTAAGCACTAAAGCGAGACTCAAAACGTGTTGTGCGCTTCGCCTCGCTTATGTTCTCTTCATCGTCACCATCAAGGTTCTAAGGCAAACGTTTCCTTGCCAATGAACCTCTTATGATGAAGTCACACTAAACAATTGGTAGTTCACTTTGTCATAGTTCTTTTTCAATTTCTTTGGTCATATAACTGGCATTCATGTTTACAATTATTAGTCGTGGGCATATATATTTTTACTTTTTTCTCCCTGTGTGCCTATTTTTATTAAACTCACCTTTATTTGCGCTTTGTGCTTAAATCCCCAATGGACCTTAGAGCTGTTTCGTGCTTTTTGCTTTTGACAACACTGAGTACACCCACACACTCAAGTCTTCCTTCTTCTAAATGTCTAACTGGAGAGTGTCTCCTCCCCTGTGCCTGAGATGATCCGTTGCAGCTGGAACCATCTCAAAATCTCACACCATAAACTAGTTCCACTTGATAATGTAGGATTAGGTGGTTCACATCTTTGCCTGAACATTTGCAAATGAAGTGAATGGTCAAAATCAAAGAGTTTTTAAATATTGAATGTCTGGCAGACTCTGATCCCTATTTCCAAGTTGGTGGAGTTAGATCCGTAGCTGCTGACCATTTGAAACCCTATCTTTATCAACTTTCGGTTTCATCTTCCTCCTCTCACCGTACGTCCACAATCCTTCACGTGTGATTCCTCGGCATTAAGGGTATGCTGGCCATCTCCAAAAAGTTTTACAGAAAAAGTAATAATCTAGATTTACAAAGCTCTGATGAAATCTACCAGATACCTGCTTCGTCTATACAGTTCTCTTTACACCAACAAAATAGAGAAACTAAGCAATTCCATTTCACAACATAAATGGATTTAATTTTATCTCCAAAGCATGTCCCATTTCTCTCCTTCCATACCACCCATCATATGCAGGAAGCTATTATCCTCCTCCATTTTTTGTCTTTTGCTTCCACCTCTTGTAGTCCAACAACTTGTTAGGTGTGCATTGTGTTCAGGCATTGTCCACGCTATCCCTGTGAGGCTAAATAACATGCTCCATAACTGGGCGGGGAATCTGCAATGCAAGAATAGCTAACTATTAGTCTCACCGATCTCCTCGCACAAAAAACATGTGGTTACTACTGGTCTCCCCTTCTTTTGCAGTACTTCATGAGTGAGGCAGGCCCTCTTTGCCTCAATCCATGTGAAGTTCCACTCTTCCTCTCTCATCACCTGTTGTTCCACATTCCACTGTGTTTTCGGAAATAAGTATCTCACATAACTACATTTTCTGCATCCAAGGGTGTGCCCTAGTGGTTAATGAAGTAGGTTGGGAATCATGAGATTTCAAGTTCAGATCCCACGGAGGGGAAAAAAGGTAGGTGATTTCTTCCAACCTAGACAGCCTTGGTGGACGGAATTGATCGACACTTGTGCGGGAGTTAGTACGTACCCCTGTGGAATTAGTCGAGGCGCGTATAAGATGGCACATAATCTAGCTTTAGTCTTCTAAGGCACCGCAAGTTAAATGAGGTTAAATCATTTTAGTTCTAGGCCTTTAAGTACCCTACTTCCCAAAACATTGAGGGAGGTACACATAAACTGAAAAGTTAATTAGAGTATTATGGCTTTTTTGTTTTTTTTTCATAAACAGAAAATGGTGAACTTATTGGCAGCTTTTTGATTGATAATTTTGCTATAACTTTTAGATAACATAGGCTTCAAAGCGATTTGTATTGGAAATAGCACCTAGGTTGTTCCTAGGATTTCCGCTGATTTTGTTAAACTCGGGCTTACATTTTTGTATAATGAGATTCCTTCATGAATCTGTTTAACCTAAGATTTCCCTGGAACTGCAGAGCAACACCATATCCTTTTGTTGCCAATCATATAATCAATGAATTGGTCCTCTCTCGTTGGAACTCCAGCGTACCATCGCGGTCGAAATTTTGATGTTGTACTTCACTTAAGCCTGTGATCTCCTGTTTCCTTGATTCACAAATTGATCTGTTATGCTCCTTACTTTCTTCATCACAACTTTTTCTTGTTATGGATCCATTTCTCTGTTAATTAATCAAAATTTATGTTTTGATTTTTGGTTTATATGGACGTCATATGCAATTTTGACCATTGGCGTATTTGTAGAGATGCGAGTGAGACTTCTGTTCCTAAATAGTTTGCTGCAAATTTAAAGTTCAGACAACAAATGAAAAACTGAAACTTGGAAGTACTAACACAGAAAGCAAATGGCAGAACTTCCCTGCGACCTTTATTTTCATCAACTGGTCTTTGTTCCCACCCACCTCCTCTTGCAACTAGGATGGAGGATATAGGAGGGTCTGAGTTTATTGCAGTTCCTTTAATGCTTCTAATGATACAGTTTGTGCTAACTGTGTTGTTTTGCTTTGTAGACACTGATCCTGATGTTTGATGTCTCAATGTTTTTGCGGCACAATTTTGCTCGTGTTTGGTCTATTGCCCCTTCAACACTGTTATCTCTTGAAATGGGCTACATTTCTTCGGTTATGGTGACAGAATTGCTTAGCCCCCCTGTGGTACCTTATCAGTCAATTGAGCATATTCGGCCATCCATATTACCAGGAATACAGAAATTGTGTCTTTCAGTGGATTATATTACTGACACCATGATCAGCACAATAACTAAAAATATCAACTGTTTGACGCATTTGGACCTTCGAGACTCGCCAATTATGGAACCAAGAGTGGCGTTTGATCTTACCAATGCAGGTATGCAACAAATTAATCTGCATGGGAGATTGAAGCATCTGTCGTTGGTGAGAAGTCAGGAGATTTTCCCAGCTTACTTCAAGCGAGTTAATGATCTCGGTATTCTTCTTATGGCTGATAGATGCTCGGACATGGAAAGTATTTGTCTTGGTGGTTTTTGTCAGGTTACAGACACTGGTTTTAGAACAATCTTGCATTCATGCTCTAAACTTTTCAAGCTGAGGATCTATCATGGACCCCACTTAACTGATCTTGTATTTCATGACATTGCTGCAACTTCACTTACTTTGACACATGTCAGTTTAAGATGGTGTAATCTTTTGACAAACCATGGTGTTGCACGGTTGGTTTCCAATGGAAATCTTAGTGTGCTTGACTTGAGGGACTGTAGGAATATTGGGGATGAAGCCCTTCGAACCATTAGCAACCTTTCTAAATTGAAGACTTTACTGATTGATGGTTCTGATATTAGTGATATGGGATTGTCCCATTTATCAAAAGGATCTATGAGTTCACTTGTATCATTGTCTATACGAGGGTGCAAGAGACTAACAGATAATTGCATTTCCTTTCTCTTTGATGAATTTTCTAATTGTCAATTGAGAGAATTGGACTTGTCAAACATTCCAAACCTATCTGATGCAGGTATACTTTTGCTTGCAAAAAGACGCATTCCGCTACTTGAGCTTAGAATGCGTCAATGTCCATTGATAAGTGATACTTCAATTATGGTGTTAGCATCAATGAAGGTTGATGAGGAAGGATGGTACGGAAGCAGTTTATGTCTGTTGGATCTCTATAATTGTGGAGCTATAACTCAGCTTTCATTCCAATGGTTAAAGAAACCTTATTTCCCGAGATTGAGATGGTTAGGAGTATCTAGTAATGTCAGCAGGGATTTGCTGGATGCTTTATCCCGGAATAGACCATTTCTGCATATAGCTTTTCATGGAGAGGAGCTGGGAACTACTGGCCAATGGGATACTTCAGATGATCTCTATATGCACGACTATGATGAAGTTGATGAGTTGGAACAATGGCTCGAGGGAGAAAACGATGATGATGATGAAGACATTCAAGAAGCAGAAAACAACACAGAGCTCATGCTGTAAGATGGCAACTAGTTTATATAAATGTGTTATAAATCTAACAGTCGTAGTTTTTATAAATTGTTATGATTTTACATCCTTACCTAGCTCTACTGTTGTAATATTGTATGGCAATCTTGGTTCCTGAGTGTTGTACAGATTGTAATAATTTGCCTGTTACGTAACAATTAGTTTTCCGAGTTCATGTCCGTTTTGGTATTTATCAGTTTGAATGGTTGGTTCAGTTGTTCAAACACTAAAAGCTTTGATGTGGGAATAGGGTGAGACACTCTGTGCAGCATTTGGTGAGCATCTTCTACTAGACTACTACACTGCTGCAAAGTGAGAATTCGAAGCTGTCCACAAATCTTGTCCACATTTTGGCCACATCAGTTGTTCTGTTTATCCATGTATTTGTTGCTTGCTCTTATTCCTGTCCAGAGAAAAGGATTTTAGCAGAAACGCCCAAAAGGACGCATTTTAATGGAAACATGGGTGGCAGGATATCCTGTTCTTCAAGAGGTTATGGCACTGGACAACATTGTCCTCGTGCATGTTTCATGTGTGCCCTATCACATGGCAAGTGCCTGTTACTTGAAATATTTGCATGGGTATCCCAGATGGCATTTTTAAGCCAACAAAAAATACTATCAACTTTGAGGGTCAATAGGTGGAGGAGAGTATTTTTGAGCCAAATTCACCACCCCGCACCCTCCTATCATACTATTTGTTTAGACTAAAATAAATACTTTTCAAGATAATACTATTTTACTTATATACTAAATACAAAAAAATAAGGAACGTACTTGTTTTCAAGAAAACATTTTTCATAAAACATATATTTTTTTTTTTATACTGAACACACCGTTGGGGAGACTCCAATTTGGGAGGTACATTTTACCAAGTTGAAGCGCAAATATTTAAACCAATTATCATTTTACAAGAAGTCCATTGACATCTCAAGATTGTACCAACTCTATTTTCATTATTTAATATGTGCAGAACATTTGTCATTTTAGATAATCTAAAATAAAGAAAAGGCAGACATCTCGAACAATAATTAATTTCAATTACATTATCCTACTAAAGAAATACCTTGGGAGAAACAGCTACATGTCCAGATTTTAAAAAAAGACAAATATTAGATGTAGACAGTATTCGTTAACTCTACTTGGTCTCTGAATATTTGTCATACGAATACTACAAAACAAATAAACAAAATAAACTGTTTACTTCTATTTTTTAGCATTGATATTTTACTTAGAAAAGAGATTCTAAGAAACTTAGTAGCTCAGCCGGTTGACTATTAAAACTTATAATTTCCTCTCCATTTCTCCTAGCATTATCAACAACAAAGAAAGAATTTTCTTTAGAACAAACTGACATAAATCGTGTGGGACTTTATTTCATTTTTAGTCACTAATTGGTGAACCTAAAATTTGTGGAACAAAATATGTAAGAATTGAATCCATTAATTTATATAATTAAAAGAAGTTTCGCACAATTTGGGATATTATTGTAGTATAAAGAGACATTTATAAGCAGGGTTTTGGATTCATTTGTCGACGAGTTTAGTAGTAGTTGTAGTAATTAATTGGTTGATTAAATTTATAATAATGTGAATAATTGTAAATCAAATGGAAGTTGTAGGAAATATGTCTAGATTCAATGAACTTAAGAAACTCGTCTAGATTCAATGAACGTAACATAGACAAGGTCTCCATAAATCACATAATTGTACACAGAATGGAAATAACTTCACATTGTTACATTGGCTTTTATTTTTCAAAAAATTATCTAGTAAATAAAATAAATGTAACAAGGCTTTTAATTGATAAAGATAAAAAGAAAGTAAAACTTATTTGGTTTAGAAAATAAAGGGAGAAAACTAGATCTACTACTAGCAATTATTAAAACTTTTTTTGGTCAACCCTAGCAACCACTAATTTTGTCAAATTTGTCAAAAGACATTTCCCTTCTTCATTTTAATATTGATATAATCTTCTCATATGTGGGATGAAAAAAAGAGAGAGAGAGAGAGAAGATGATTGCTGCAAACGTGTATTTTTTTTTAAAAAAAAAATTATTTAATATCTAGTTCTTTATTTTTTATCTAATAATTTATTTATTTGAAAGATTAGATCAAAAAATTTGAAGATGGACCAAGCTATCCAAAATCTGATCACCTTATGGCTTTGGTTTCTTTGATCGAATTGATATCTAGGAAAAATCGATGAAAACAAATGAATTGAGAGGGACCATAGTCCATATGTAAGAGCAAGAGACATGTGACTCCTCCAATATTATTACTAGAAAATTTTCCTATATAATTTTTTCTTATCTTTCCAAGAATGTCAAAAAAAAAATGAAACTTCAAACATTTAATTTATTGGTTATGAGTTCCAATAATTAGGTGAAATGGTTGTGTGGACAATATATGACAGCCCACAACGAAACACGACACGAGAAAATGTGGAGAATAGCTCAGACGAAATATAATGTTGTCTCTGTTTCTGTCTTTTTTATTACAGCTCAAATATTCATGTTCAAAATTTGTAACACCATGTATGCCTAATTTGTTTTTGCTAAGGTATTCCTATTAGATATTTTTACTTTAAACTTTTAAAAATATTTTCAGGCGTGTTATTAAGTGTATTAATACAAATAAGCTAATTACATAAAATTATATACGCCAAACTCAGTTGAAACAAGTATAAAGTCTTACAACTTATTGATGTTAACTTTTGTAGTTAAATAAGAAAACATATATGTGGTTAACTTATTTCAAAAAGATTCTTATTTTGAACTAAAATGGTCGAATATGAATACTATATTATTGGATTAATTGTAATAAATAATATTTTAAGTATCTCAGTGTTCATATATATTAAACTTTAAGATTAAAGTAGCAAAAATCAAGGGTGTGGAAGTGAGTTCAAAATTTTAATGTCTCAAATTCAAATTATCCCAATGGAGACAAATACAATTTTTCTCATTCATTCAAATAATTGGCAAGTTATTAACTGTGGGGTCGTATTAGTTGGAGGAAGGCAGCAGCACGTTGGAAAACCATCAAATCCAATACACTATAAATGGAAGAAATGAGGCGGGGCGAGTATTGTTGTCACTAATAATTAAAGGTGACTCCATTCCACGTAAGCATATCCGCTCTATTAATCAAATCCAATTAATTACTTGGGGAAGCTGCTATTCCGCCCGGCCACAGGTCTCCGCTTATCTACCCTAAATATGACCCTTGGTGACTCCCAAAGGTCATACACGTGTTCTTCCTCATTCCTTCACGTGATCTTGTGTTGTTACTTCCTACTACTACCCTTTACTTTTTTACTTACGAGTAAATTTTAAAATATATTTCAAACGTGATTAATTGAGTCAAAAAAGTTAAATTTTTCTTATTTATTATTATACTTTGTATTAATTAAACATTACAAAATTTTTATGACAGATTATGAATTCATTAAATTTATCGACAAGTTTAAAATTCTGTACGTGTGAGAGAGTACAAGTACTTCTCAACTTCATATACATGTACTGCTGTGTACAGTGTCAAATATTGATATTAAAAAAAATTTATTAGGTTAATGTATAACTTGGGTTTATTCCGTTTGTTTATGCGCATCCAATCAGGTCGGCCACTTTATTGGCATGGGATTCGGGATGATTCTAATTTTGTGCTTGATTAATTAAGCCTAAAGACCACAATATCATGGTGCCTTTATTTTATTGGCATTTTCAAATTAACGATGTAAAAGAAGTTCAAAAGGGCAGATAATTGGGAAAAAAAATTATTCTTCGGCTCGTTAATAAAGGATCGATCTTACACTTTTAATAAATTACAATGGCGTATCTGAAATAGGAAATTTGCTTAATTTGAACATCAAAAAAGTAATGATGCATGATGTGTGTATGTTAAAGAGCCTAATTAAACAACAGATAAGAAGATTAGGATAGATAGGAGTAATTCGGTAACTAAATTAACCTTGGAGGTAGGTGCATGCATGAATATCAAAGCTAAACCCTCAACGAGGAAAATAAATCCTTACTATTAATGCCATAAACCACCTAATTAATGGAGTACTACTCTCCTTAAGCCAAAAGTCAACAATAAAATAGTACAATTTTCGGACACTTAGTTTTTGAAGTCAATTTTTCCTAGATAAATCAATGTCGTCATTAGTAGGAGGGTTTAATACGTCGCTGTTGCAATTTAATTAGATTTAAAGGCTTAATATTAGCAAATGCACTTCAACTTCAGATTAAATTAATTAGCTTGATAGAACGATTACTAATACGCTTCAATCTCAAGCAATGGTGGATCCAAAAATTTTGCATATCATGGGTGCTCAATTATTTTTAGTTTGAAATTTGTTACATAGAGTGGGTGCTCTGTTGATATATTTTAACAAATTATTAAGTTTCGTACATAAATAATACTCAATCTTTATCATATATGGCAATAAATGCTTAAATACCCATGATGACCTATGTACATCGATCCACCATTGATCTCAAGTGCATGTTTTGATGACTTGATATAAATTATGAAACAGTAAACTTATATTTAATTATATTACATTGTCAAAGTAGAGCAACAATTTACAAATGATCATCAAGGATCCCTCACTTTCTCATATCTACATTTCATATCTTTCCTATGAACGTAACAACAAGGTACGCTCGTTTTCAATCCCAAAGTTCACGAGCAAAAAGAAGCTCTAACATTGACCTCTATAAAGTCTCTTATATACTCTAATAAAAGACAATCATTTAATATCTGAAATTTTCCTCATAATCCCTATATGAACATATATCATTATGAATTCAACCAGACAAATCCATATAACAATATTTACTATATGTATGATATATTATCGAAATGATTAACTCTCTCTATAATTTTTGTTTTGTGTCGAAAATTAAATAATTTAATAGATTAGAATAAATTTTAAAGGAGGTAGTTCTTTCAACAACATACTAGTTATTTCAGAATAGTCATCACATTCTTTTTAATATAAGACCATCTATTCTTTGATTGTATAAACAAGCTCTATATTATTATATTTATAATACTATCCAAACAAACCATAATTATTTGTGTAAAATAATTGCACTCTTTTAAGTAAGGTTCACCTACTTAATTATGTAGTGTTCCTCTGAGATATAGAGACTAAGGATATTCAAATCAAACTTAAAAAATAAAATGAAGTAGTTTAGAAAAAAATGAAACAAAAGTAGAAGAAAATTTTAAAATATAACTTCATAAAAAAAAAATAACAAAACAAACGGAATAAGAAAATAACTTAATAGCTCAGCTAATTATTCGGGGAATATCCATAATCTGTTCCTTTTTATTTTCTAAAATAATCATTCCTACCCACACTTTTGATCTGTTCCTATAATTAGTAAAGATTAATTTTTTTATATATATCTTTATTTTATTTTCTAGATTCACATGAATTAAAACGGAGGTTGTGCTGGGTGGGTTTCATCATGACGAGCTAAGCCACCAAAATATAAAGTTTATATCGTCAAAGCTGAGATTATGTTTAAGGGAAGGTAATTAAGAGGCAGAAAAGGCGAAGATAAAGCAAATCCACGTCAAGTTGACTGTACATGCGCCGCGGAAAAAACACCAAATCCCTTCTCCTATCCGCCTCCGGGTCAGGTCAAAAAAGGGGCCACCAACAATAACACAATACATAAGGAGAAACGCCAATGGTATGAACAAAGCACTCCACAAACATGCATATATTCATAAACTGGAATTTTGATAATTCTGGAATCCTCATCACCACCACGAAGGTTCACTTTACGTAAACTACACCGTTACCGGTACCGGTATCTCCATTGTTAAGTTTTAAAGAGAGACGTGAAATGGCGATAAAGGATAACGAGAGTTGTGGCAGTAGAGTGATGGATTCGGCGACTACCAGTGGTCGTTTTCACAGGAAAAAATTAGAGGTTTACAATGAGGTTCTTCGGAGGCTTAAAGAAGAATCTAACAATCCCGAGGCTTTACAACCTGGATTTGACGATGAACTGTGGGCTCATTTCAATCGCCTCCCCTCTCGGTATAACTTTACCTTTATTCTGATTACTCCGTTCATCATTTACGTTTTGTATGGGTTTTTCTTATAGACCATAATATCTTGACATGTGATCTCCAATGTATGCGCGTTTATCTGAACATTGAGTGCAGTTTTCCGTTCCCATTTGTTTTTATTGTGCTTATAGGAGATTTGAGGAATTTTGTTTAGTTGCAATCTTCTTATCATATTTAATCATCAATTTGGTAACATCACTTATTGTTTCATTTATGATTTAGTTGAACCAAACGACGAATTCGATAATTAAGCAGTCCAATGATGTTGCGAAATGCTGAATACTAGTGCGACAGCCAAAATTGATTGATCAATTATTTATTAATTTAAGGTACGCATTAGATGTGAATGTGGAAAGGGCGGAAGATGTACTCACACACAAGCGATTACTACATCTCGCTCATGATCCAGCGAATAGACCTGCCTTTGAAGTCCGGTTGGTGCAGGTAAACCCGTGGATTGTGGGTCCACAAGCTTGCTAGTAATACCTTATAGTTTGCTTTTGCTTTTGCTTTTGATATGGTGTACATTAAAATATGCCTTTTTGGGTTTAAGGAGGGTGTATTAGATGTTCTTATACTCAAAGTAGTTCAGTGGGACAATGCATCTCCATGTTATTTTGGTCCTTTGTATTTCCTTTTTATTTGCTTGCTCAGTATCTAATTAATCCCACTTTATGCTAGTTGTGGATTGAATAAAGTTGGCATCACGCAGGTTGCTACCATTCCTGATGAGAACTCAATGAATTCTGGTTTTCCCCACTCTGCAAAGAAGGAAGTTAGCAGAAGGTAATTTTACTCTTTTTTAAAAAAAAACTATCTAGTGATTAATTGAAGCCCTTTTCCACAGTCTAAGTCTCTTTCAGTATACTTTCGAATTCTTAGTTGTCATAATGCTAAAATGATTACCTCACTTTTGATATGCAGCATCCATCCTCCACCTGCCTTTGGTTCTTCACCTAATCTTGAAGCCCTTGCTTGTGAAATTATCAAATCTGAAGTTCAAGATGAGGATGCTTCTCCTTGTGCAGATATATCACGGTAAAATTTTGACATCTTTAGCACCCAAGGATGTGTGTGACCTATTAAGAACCATCAGGTCTCAGGTTCAAATACAAGCGAACGCAAAAAGAATAGGTTATTTCTTCCTATTTGTCCTATCCTTGGTGGTCAGAGTCACATGGACACATGGTACCAGTTGGCCCAAACACCACGGTTATCAGTTCTTTTTTCTTATTTGAGATTTTACACTTCTCTGTGTTTGTTTAACTACATTTATCCTATATAGCACCCATTTTTGGGTAACCAGAAAGGATGCCTATAACACTTCTTGAAAAAAAACTATCGAATTTACACCAAAATCTATTGTCTCTTGTCATTACTGTGACGTGAAATATGCCTATCACAAACATGACCATTTTTGTGTCAAAATTCATCAAGTACCTTCACTTCTTTCCTTTTTCTTTCTACATGCCTCTTTGATGAGTATGAAGTGTAAAATTGAAATAATTATGCAGACCCATGCATGAAATAACATTCTCAATGGAAGACAAGCCAAAGCTTCTCAGCCAGGTAATTGATGTGCTTACTCTATTCAATACACTATGTGCTTGATAGAAATGTATTATATTTGTTGGCAGACGTTAGATACAGTAAGCATTTGATGTGACATAAAGAAAGGTCTATTTATTATTGAAACCAATTGTTGACCACTTTGAACATGTATATTCTTTAAATTCTTTAGGTAGATATATTAGGACCTTGATTTATGAAGGGCATGGCTTTGTGTGTTCCCTTTGTTTCATGAAACAAACAACCCTCATCAAAATACAAATTTTAAACTGTTGCATGATCTGGAATGCACAAGTAGAGCAGACATAATCATATTTGATTACAACAACAACAACAACAACAACAACATACCCCAGTGCCTCAAAAGGCTCCCGCTCATTGCGGGGTGAGGGGGGGTC
>JAOTQJ010000001.1:37556061-37570969 GCA_025642045.1 Solanum sejunctum | reverse complement strand
ATTTTTCAAAATCTCTAGCAAATCCTTTAACTGACAAAAACACAACACTGATAAGAAACATAATTTTTATTAAAGACTACATTATATCACAATTAAAAGTAGTTTTTCAATTTGGTATATTGTATGTTTGTCATGCGGTTTTGTAATTCTCTGCTCATATCAAATTTGACTTACATGCATATGGATGTGCAAGTAAAGTTGAAGAAATTTCATAAATTTTCTGCTTCTCCATCTCTATAATGTCTAGTCTTGCCATATCATTGATGTATTAGTTATATTTATATGTGTTTGCAGGATCCTGGAAAAAGGGGTACATGGTCGAATTAACAAAGTAATCCCAGGTTGTCTTGGTTATTTGGCATGCCTTTATGGATCCTGTTCAACTGGTGTACTACGGAAATGCCAATGCAAATTTTACTTGCCAAAGAGTAATATAAGATTAAATATGACAATGGATGACCTTGTGGGAGGATTTTGGTGTTCAAAGTGTGACGTAAATGTTGGACTTGTGAATCGATCAAATTCAACTGTTTTCTGTTTTCCTGGCATACAAAAGAAAGAGCCTACTACAGACCATGATTATATTCATTTACAATCCATCTTCTTCCGTCTTCTTTTTGACGAATCATCAGAAGATGTTCAATTAGCTTGTGTAAGTGTGCTTCAGAGGATACTCCTCCATGGAACTGAAAGTATTCTGCTTAAAACAAGATCTGAATGGTTAAAATGTATTGATTTCCTACTCACCCATGGGAAAAAGGCCATTCGAGAATCCTTTTCTAAACAGATTAGTTTCTTCATTGAGGAAACTATTCTGAATTGTTTATTCTTGGATGAGGAGGGCCACAAGGCCGCTAACAGATCCAAAGAACAAAAGTTCTTGGACAAAATAAAATACGCTGTGGAAACAGCGGATGATCCTCTGGTTCTCTCAACTCTTCTAGAAGCTACAGCTGGGATTATGAAAGTGGTTGATGTACAGAGCCAATCTTTTATGTTCTCTCTTATTTTATTGATTGATCAGCTTGATAGTCCCCATGTGACAGTCAGAATAATTGCATCAAGGTTGATAATAAAGTCTTGCTACTTTCATCTTAGAGGAGGATTTGAATTAATCCTGTCTCGATTTCTTCATATTCGAAATGACCTATTTGAGTACCTGTCTATAAGGCTTTCCAGCCGGCCAAAAATGGTTGAAGAGTTTGCGGCAGCTATTCTTGGCACTGATACTGAAGAACTTGTCAAGAGAATGGTTCCTGTCGTCCTCCCAAAGTTGGTTGTTACTCAGCAGGATAATCAACAAGCAATTTTTACTTTATATGAGCTCGCCAAGCGCTTAAATACAGATATGGTGCAACTAATTGTTAATTGGCTACCTAAAGTACTTGCATATGCTCTTCATCGAGCTGATGGCCAAGAATTGCTCTCTGTTCTGCAGTTCTACCACCAGCAGACTGGTTCTGACAAAAAGGAAATTTTTGCTGCTGCACTCCCTGCTCTTTTGGATGAACTTGTATGCTTCACAGATGAAGATGAGCCAAATGAGATAAGTAAAAGGTAATATAGCTTCAGAAAGCACGTAGGAGATTACATTGATGAGTTTCTTGAAGCATAGATTCTAGTTTCTACTAAAGAGGAAGGTTTTGCCCTTTATTCTTTATTTCTTACCGTTTCTGTTTTTGCTGTTCTTTTTCTTCATTTCACTTATTTTAGCTTTTCTCTCGGGGTTTGGGGAGCAGCTGAGGTGAGGTTGGATTATTCTGAACTTTTACCTTTTTTCTAGTGTGTGATTCTTTCCAGAGATGGAAACAAATTGATAGTATCTAAAACAGGTAGAGATCCTAGTTTCTAGTATCGCTGTCATGGTGTCATCGGTTGGCCATTCTGTTTGGCCCCAAAAAAGGAATTGAGTTAGATGATGGATGGTGTTCGAGATGGATTTAGAGCTCTCTTTTGCCAACTACTTCTTCGTCTTTTGTTTTGTGCCTTTGGGGTGGCGTGTCGGGAGAAGGTAAAGTGAGGATATAACTAACAAAACCAGCAGTTGAGGTAGTGCTTGTAAATGATTGTACATATGTTATAAAATTAAATGATTTTACATATGGTGCTAGACTTTACTAGTTCCCTTTGATTCCATTTGTTCTGTTGGGCTATAGTAGTGTCTGGATAAGTGGATAGTTAGAAAAGATCATGAAATTACTTCTTCCTACACAAGATGGTGACCGTGCAAATATCCCTCTAATATTGTCTTTTTTCCATCTACTATACGTCTGTTCGGAAGTCTTCCCATAAATTCCTGATAACTCTCACTCTATATGTATTAGAAACATCTTTAGTGCACCAAGAACCTTCCAAACTCTATGTAGCATCCATAACCTTTGTCCACAAGGCATCCTATTCATTTAAAAAACCTCCTATCAAGATGATTAAATATGAAGAGTAGCTAATATATAAAATGAAAAGTAGCTAACTGTATTCCAGAAAATTACTGTCAGCTTTACATTGTATGAATGATGTTTGATAATTTCACAGGTTAATGAAGGTGCCTCAGGTGATAAAAGAAGTTTCTGGGATTCTAACTGGTGAAGAAGATATTCCTGCATTTTTAAGGAATCATTTTGTTGGTCTCCTAAACAGCATTGATAGGAAAATGCTACATGCTGAGGATATATCACTGCAAAGACAAGCTATCAAGCGAATTGAGATGCTGATAAGTATGATGGGTCCCCATCTTAGCACTTATGTACCAAAGCTTATGGTTCTTCTCATGCAGGCTATCAATAAGGAATCACTTCAGGGCGATGGTCTTTCTGTCTTACATTTTTTCATCAAGCAGATAACGCAGATATCACCATCTAGCACGAAGCACGTGATTTCTCAAGTTTTTGCAGCTCTGGTTCCCTTCCTGGAGAGAGAAAGTGAAAGTTCGTCCTCTCATTTAAATAAAATTGTGGAGATCTTGGAAGAACTCGTACTTCAGAATAGATCTATTCTAAAGGAGAACATTGGGGAGTTTCCTCCTTTGCCTACTATTCCTGCTTTAGATAGGGTGAACAGAATGATAAGTGCAGGACGTGGAGTGATGACCTTGAATGATCAGTTGCGGGATATTATTGATGGTTTGGATCATGAAAATTTGAATGTCAGGTATATGGTTGCATCTGAGTTGAGTAAATTACTCAACCTTAGGAGGGAGGATATCATGGCTTTGATTACTAAGGCAGGAGATGCAAACATGGATGTAATGAGTGCATTGATCACATCTCTACTTAGAGGATGTGCAGAACAATCAAGAACAATGGTTGGTCAGCGTCTGAAGTTGATATGTGCAGATTGTCTTGGAGCACTTGGTGCAGTAGATCCCTCAAAAGTCAAGGGATTTTCAAGCATGCGATTCCAAATTGCTTGTTCAGATGATGATTTGATTTTTGAGTTAATTCATAAGCATCTGGCCCGGTCCTTCAGGGCTGCTCCTGACACCATTATTCAAGATTCTGCAGCCTTGGCGATTCAGGAACTGCTAAAGATTGCAGGCTGTGAGGCATCTCTTGATGACAATGTTGTAGCTTCTGTTTCACAGACAAGAGGGAAACAACAGGTGAAGTTGCCTGTATCCGTGGTGGATGGTAAGTCGATTGAAGTGCAGGGAAGGGGTCAGAGATTGTGGAATCGTTTCTCTAGTTACGTAAAGGAGATAATAGCCCCTTGCTTAACCTCCAGATTTCAGCTGCCAAGTATGTCAGATTCAACATCTTCTGGTCCAATTTATCGCCCTTCAATGTCATTTAGAAGATGGATATTTTTCTGGATTAGGAAACTGACTGCACATGCAACAGGTTCTCGAGCAAGTATTTTCAATGCCTGTCGTGGTATAGTCCGTCATGATATGCAAATAGCAATGTATCTTCTTCCATATTTGGTCCTCAATGCAGTATGTGATGGTACTGAAGAGGCACGCTGTGGGATAACAGAGGAGATTTTATCTGTTCTGAATGCTGCTGCATCAGAGAGTAGCACTGATGTTGTTAACGGTATAAGTTCAGGGCACAATGAAGTTTGCATTCAAGCTGTATTTACACTTCTTGATAATCTTGGTCAATGGGTGGATGACGTACAACAGGAACTTTCCCTTTCCCAGTCTATTCAAACTTCCGGTTCGAGGCAACAAGCTCTCAAGTCAAAGGAGAAGACCATCAATCTTCCAAGTGATTCTGACCAGGTGCTTATTCAATGTAAACATGTCTCAGAACTCTTGGCTGCAATTCATAAAATGACTCTTGCAAGGGCATCTTTCAGATGCCAAGCTTATGCAAGGTCCCTTTTGTACTTTGAATCTCATGTTCGGGAGAAGTCAGGATCATTTAATCCTGCCTCTGAGAAAAGCGGCCTCTTTGAGGATGAAGACATCTCATTTCTGATGGAAATATATAGTGGGTTGGATGAGCCAGATGGCTTATGTGGATTTGCATCCTTACGCAAGTCAAAGAGCTTGCAAGATCATCTATTGATAAATAAGAAGGCAGGAAATTGGGCAGAAGTATTGACTTCTTGTGAGCAGGCTTTGCAGATGGAACCAACTTCTGTCCAGAGGCATTCAGATGTTGTCAACTGCTTGCTAAACATGTGTCATTTGCAGGCCACAGTTACCCATGTAGATGGATTAATATCTAGAATACCTAAATACAAGAAAACTTGGTGTATGCAAGGTGTTCAGGCTGCATGGAGGCTTGGAAGGTGGGATTTGATGGATGAATACCTTAACGGGGCTGATGAAGAAGGTTTAGTATGTAGCAGTTCTGAGAGTAATGCTCTATTTGACATGGATGTCGCTAAGATTCTTCAAGCAATAATGAAGAGAGATCAATTCTCTGTTGCTAAGAAAATTACGTTGTCGAAACAAGCTCTGATTGCTCCTTTGGCTGCTGCTGGCATGGATTCTTATGCTAGAGCTTATCCCTTTGTTGTCAAGCTTCACATGCTGCGGGAGTTGGAGGATTATAGCTCTCTCCTTGGTGGTGAGTCTTTCCTAGAAAAATCATTCGTACTATGTGATTCAGGTTTCTCAAAACTAATGGAAAGCTGGGAAAATCGACTCAAACTCACTCAACCATCTCTCTGGGCTAGGGAACCACTCTTGGCTTTTCGGAGATTAGTTTTTGGTGCCAGTGGTCTTAATGCTCAAGTTGGTGAGTGCTGGATTCAATATGCAAAGCTCTGTCGTTCTGCTGGTCATTATGAGACAGCAAGTCGAGCAATTCTAGAAGCCAAGGCCTCAGGTGCACCTAATGTTCACATGGAAAAGGCTAAGCTTCTGTGGAGCACCAGACGAGCTGATGGTGCCATTGCTGAGCTGCAACAGACCCTTCTGAATATGCCTGTTGAGGTTGTAGGCTCTGCAGCAATATCATCAATCACTAGCCTCTCATTGGTTCCATTGAACCCACAGCCTCTACTTTGTGGTACTCAGTCTTCCAACGAGAACAGAGATGTTGCCAAAACACTCCTACTCTATTCAAGGTGGATACATTACACTGGTCAAAAGCAGAAGGAAGATGTGATTAGTCTGTACTCTAGGGTCAAAGAGTTACAGCCCAAGTGGGAAAAAGGATACTTTTACTTGGCAAAATACTGTGATGAACTACTTGTTGATGCCCGAAAACGGCAGGACGATAAGGAGCCGTGTTCAAAAGCAGTCCCAGAAAATTCAGCCCTTGTTGCTGCCACCAATATGAACACTGAGAGAAGTTGGTGGTCATATCTTCCTGATGTGCTCTTATTTTATGCAAAGGGCCTTCACAGGGGCCATACGAATCTTTTCCAAGCCCTTCCTAGATTATTGACACTGTGGTTTGATTTTGGTAGCGTTTATCATATAAGCAGCTCTCGAGCCAATAAAGAAATGAAAACAGTCCATGGGAAGGTAGTCAATGCACATGCTTTCTTCTGTGTTGTGATGCTTATATCTTTGGTTTCTTTCTGAACTTTTCCTCTTTTGCAGGTTCTGAGCATCATGCGAGGTTGTTTGAATGATTTTCCAACATATCAATGGCTAACTGTTCTCCCTCAACTGGTTTCCAGAATTTGCCATCAGAATGAAGAAATTGTTCGGTTGGTGAAATACATAATAACAAGTGTTCTCCGGAAATACCCTCAACAAGCCCTTTGGACAATGGCAGCTGTTACAAAATCTACGGTTCCTTCAAGAAGGGAGGCTGCTGCAGAGATTATAAATGCTGCAAAAAGAAAATCCAATGAAACAAGTATTAGTTCTTTGTTTGCGCAGTTTGCTATGCTCATTGATCACCTAATCAAGCTATGTTTCCATCCTGGTCAAACAAAGGCAAGAACAATCAATATTTCAACTGAATTTAGTGCTTTGAAGCGGATGATGCCTGTGGAAATCATAATGCCAACCCAACAGTCCCTTACTGTCAATCTGCCTACATATGATGTCAATGCACCTGAGTCCATTACATCTGAAATCTTCTATTCAGCAGACCTTCCTACCATTTCAGGAATTGCAGATGAGGCTGATATTCTTTCCTCGCTTCAGAGACCAAAGAAAGTAAGGCCTTCTCTTCTTGATGCTTTTACATTAAATTTTCTCCTAAGATATTCTTCCTTCTAGGAAATTTCAATATTGTATCTACTTTCATTTACATGATCACCAAAAATCCATAAGAGAGAGATTTGTAGTTTATGTATGTTTTCAACTTTGCTTTCGAAGCTTCTAAGATTCCTTTCTTTCCACTCTGGAGGACTTTACAGCAGAAAAGGGCAGTCCAGTGAACTAACAGGGTAAGGCTGCGGACAATAGATCCTTGTGGTCCGGACCTTCCCCGGACCCTGCGCATAGCGGGGGCTTAGTATATCGGGCTGCCGTTTTATGACATGAAGTCCTCCAGACTGGAAACAAAGGAACCTAAGAAGCTTCGGAAGCAAAGTTGAGAACATGCATAAACTACAAATGTCACTCTTACGGCTTTTGATTCGATAATGCATAGAATTTATTAGTTGCTTTACATTGTGAAGAAGATGATCACTACTGTAAGCACCATCTGGATGCTGCTTTTTTCCAGTAATAAGATTCTCCACTTCCCTATCAAAATAAAAAGTCTGCCAGGCTTCTTTAATGTTCTATTGAAATGCTTCACCCGCAACGAGTAATTCCTCTTTCCTCTTTAATTATAGATAACTTAATGTAAGTACTGAATGTTTAACTTAATGCAATGCCCTATAAAGTTTATGCACCAAAGCTGTTGCTTAACACAAATATGGACGCAGCAGCTATAGATGACTGCTTGATCAGATAGTTGTGTACAGCTGATATTTTCTTTGATGAAGGTGAGTTATCATTAACTCTAGCACCAAAATGGTGCTAGTTGGAGCATGTACACCGTACAACATTTTCCCCCTATTTAAATTGGATAAGGAGCTAATAAAGTCTCACATTCGTTTCCGCCTAATAAAGTCTGACAATTGATATATGTTATTTGTATCCTCTTATTTATATCAAAAAGAAGAAACCGGAAACTTATACACTTAAGTTGATGCTTGGTCTTATGCTTCTTAAAAGAAGTTGCTATTTCTCTCCATAGCCCCCAGAGTATGCCCTGTGGGATTGTGCAGAGCATATATTCCGATTAGGTGGATCTCATTGTTTTATGTCATTCATCTTTGAGCAAATCCTCTTTCCTTTCTTTTTTGTGTTTTGCAGATTATTCTTTTGGGAAGTGATGGAATTGAGTGCCCATTCCTTTGCAAACCCAAGGATGATCTCAGGAAAGATGCACGTATGATGGAATTCAATGCTACGGTTAATCGTCTACTATCTAAGTGCTCTGAAAGTCGTAGGAGGAAGCTGTATATTCGTACATTTGCGGTGATACCACTGACAGAAGATTGTGGTATGGTTGAGTGGGTTCCTCATACCCGTGGGCTTCGACATATACTCCAAGACATTTACATAAGCTGTGGAAAATTTGATAGACAGAAAACAAATCCTCAAGTTAAGCGTATTTATGATCAGTGTCTGGGTAAAATGCCAGAAGATGAAATGCTGAAGAACAAAATCCTTCCAATGTTCCCTCCAGCTTTCCATAAATGGTTCTTGAACATGTTTTCAGAACCAGCTGCTTGGTTCAGGGCTCGGGTTGCATATGCTCATACTACTGCTGTTTGGTCAATGGTTGGTCATATAGTGGGCCTTGGAGATAGGCATGGCGAAAACATCCTCTTTGATTCAACCACTGGTGACTGTGTTCATGTTGATTTCAGCTGCTTATTTGACAAAGGTTTGCAGTTAGAGAAACCTGAACTGGTGCCTTTCAGGCTAACACAGGTAAGAAGAAGAGAACAATGATCTTTTGCCATATTAGCATTGGTGAAAAGTTTGAAACTTACCTTGGTAATCAGTTCAGAGTTGAATTTTTAGGAATATTCATGTTTTATGACTTACTCATTACATTGACCACATGCAGAACATGATTGATGGCTTGGGTATTACTGGTTATGAAGGGATCTTCTTAAAGATTTGCGAGATCACACTTTCTGTATTACGGGCCCATCGAGAGACACTAATGAGTGTCCTTGAAACTTTCATCCATGATCCTTTGGTGGAATGGACTAAATCTCATAAATCTAGTGGAGTGGAGGTCCAAAATCCTCATGCACAGGTTGGAGCTTTTATCACTTGTCCTTAATATTTGTACTACAGTCTCTGTTATACATTTATCTCTGGTAAATGAAATTGATGAGTTTGGATAGGCAAAATTGACTTTTGTTTCCTTTTGTTTTGTGAGTTACATTTTTATACATTATCTTCCAAATTGGCACTTTTGACCTTTTAACTGATTGAGATACCCAATTCTGATGCCCACTTGACGGAAAACCTTATTGTATTTGTACCAACTTGCCAATCACATCAAACATAAATTAGGTATTCTGACCATTTTTAACTCCTTAAACACTGATCCACATTTTTCTCCAACTTCATCTTTCTTGTTGCCAAACCCATCTTTTCCTCTCCTTATCTCTTTCCTAAATCTATACCCTAGTATTTTGGGCGCCTGGAATACAAGTGCTTGATGGTTGGTTGGCTATGTGGTGCTTGAAGGAAGTTGTTTGAATGTCTCATGAGATGGGTGTAGTGGCTGGTAGTTAAAGAGGGAGGCAGTGATGGTGTTTGGGGTGAAGGTAGACGCAGTAGATGGGAAGGAGAAGGTGAGCTGATGGACGAGACGTGGAAGGCTAGCAGTAGGGCCACTGCCAGGAATGTGAACAAATGAAGGACTTGTAGGGGTGGGGTGCAAGAATGGAGATCTTGCAGTAGGGAAGGGGTAGAGAATGGGTTTTGCTGATGTATGAGGAGGCTTTTAGTGCCAAAATGGCAATCGCTTGTTAGCCTGTTAGACTAGAAGAATAGAATGTTTCACATTAATTACTAGTGAACGGCATGCGATATTATCTCCCAAAAATTGTCGGGGCTAAGAAGGGACTTTAACAGAGCTTATAGCTGATGCACAAAACAAAAAAAAAATAACCACCCCACTCCCAAACAAATTGGTTAGCTGTATGAATGAATACTTGCATTCTCCATTTAATATCAACTCACGTTATCATCGTACCATATAAAAAATAAAAGTGAAAAATAAGTTTAATATGTATAACCAATGATATTAATAGTTTAATACTATTAAAAATTCTCTACAAGACTAAAACCTTTCCTAATGAGTAGATATCACCTATCTTTTTTATGACTGAGAAATCTGTTTGGAGCCAAGTGCCAACCCTAACATCACCTATATAGATATTTTTTCCCCATTGTGTCCTATCTTTAGCTAAATCTGCATAGGTTCCAAGAGTTGTAGGTCTTTCGAGACAACTTCCTTCCATGTGCCTTTAGGTCTACCTTGTCCCCTTTTAACATCTTTACTCACCCTAGTTTCACACCTAAGGACCATTGCATTTTGACCAATCCATCTCAAGCGACCTTTTATATTATCCTCAATATGTGTTACTTGCACCTTCTCACAAATGTGGTCATTTTTTATCTTATCTAATAGACCCTTGTGGTCCAGCGCTCCCGGACCTTGCACATAGGAAGAGCGTATTGCACTGGGCATCCCCTTTTAATCTAATTTGTTACGATCACACATCCATCGTAGCATCTGCATATCAGTGACACTCAATCTTGTGGATATGTTGGATATTAGCAGCCCAGCATTCACTACCATATAACATTGCCGATCTAATAGTTGTTTTATAGAACTTACCTTTCACTTTGATAGACATCCTTATATCATAACACCCCCAGCACTTCTCCATAGCTGGTGTGCGAAACACTAGAGAATGATGCAAGTAGTGCCATAGATAGAGTCATAAGTGCAACATTCCAATTTTTGAAAAAGGCAAAGTAGCAGCCTTCTTTTTTTAACAAAATCAAGTAAAGAATATATTCTTTAGTAAAGGAATAAAGAGCTTTTACACACAAGAGCTATACTGAAAAAGTAAAGAACCTACAAATGTAAATGGTTCTGTAAAGAGACACCCATCTTTCAATACAAATGGGATCCTCATAGGTGCACTAAAAAGATATCAAAGATAAGAGACTGTTCTTCAGAATGTATATGCAGAATGCATATTGTGTATAAAGCTTTAGATTTCCTGAGTTATCTTCCGAAGTACACTATGTAGGAACTGAGTTTTTGCAAGTTACCTGGATATGGATTCCGATACTTCTGTTAGGCCCTGATGTTTTTGCATCTCTAATGTAAAGTTCTCTTTGCATCTCTAATGGGAACTGATCCCTGCAAGCACCTGGTGGACATTGTGGGAAAAAAGAAATGCAAGAGGCTTTGATGATAAAAGAAACAATATTCAAAAAATCGGAATGAATTGCCTTAGTCTTCTATCTTTTTTGTGTAAACAGGATATGGTCGGGGATATAGAACTTTTTTATTGACTTTATAGCGAAATTGTAAAGATCCATAGACTAGTTCTTCTGGTCTTCTGTTTTTTACCCTATGGGATGTAAGTGCTCACTCATATTTTTCTCTTTGAACATCCCACATAACACTGACAGAGCAATATCCCATGCCTTGCTTAGTCTTACGTCTTCTAAAGGCCCAGCTGAATCAAGCATCCTTCACTTTAGCCGGCACATCACCCTAATGCATCTCAAAATTTTCTCCCACTGAAGTTGTGATGCTACGTGACAATGCAGAAGAAAGGTCCACATCCTTCTACCACAGCCATGTTAGCCAATAATTTCTTGTGGTGATGCCTTCACAAGATATAATGTGAATTGCATTAGTCACCTTAAGCACAGGGATTCTTTCTACTATTACTCTAATTGTCCTTTTAAGTATACTCTAATTGTACTTTTCTCTTGTAATATTTTTGACATAGCTGCTAAATGGATTTTGTTGAGATTTGCAGCGAGCAATAAGCAACATAGAAGCACGGTTGCAAGGAATTGTAGTTGGTGTTGGAGCTGCACCGTCGTTGCCTCTTGCTGTGGAAGGGCAAGCTCGTCGTCTGATTGCTGAAGCTGTTTCACATAAAAATCTTGGCAAAATGTATATATGGTGGATGCCGTGGTTTTAACCTCTGTGGTGCCAACTATGTGCAATACGCATATCTATGTTCTCTTTAATTTCTGCAAAATTAATTAAAACCTTCAGCATCACATTCTGCAAGATTGGATGCAACCTCGTCAGACATCTCTGAGAAGATACAGTCTGTAAGTAAACCATTACTTTATTGAAAATTTAAAAAGTATATGCTCTCCCTTGCAAATGTTCTGTATAGTGCTATTCATGTCCATTTGGTTCATTCGATGAGCATGTGTGTACATGAAATGATACATTTTGGAGGCACCTCACTTTTTTGGGGGGGTGAAGTAAAAATGTAGTGCTTGGGATTTGAAGAAAGAACCTCTAGGTGAATTTTGAAGCCCCTCCTCACATGGTTCTTATTAGCACTTTTGTACTGCCAGTTTCACAAATCTGCTTGAGAATTTTGAGACTGCTCAAGTCCTGGTTATTTGATTTTTGTTTGCACCTGTAATTGGTCTGGCTGATTGCTTTTGGGAGCTGTAATGGGACGTTTAATTTCTCTACTGCCTAGTGTGTGAAAGTGAATGATCCAACTCATTCAGTCGTAATAACAAGAAATCTGAAGTGTTTATCAGTCACCTTTTTCCAACAATGGCTTTTCGGCACATGGAAGTTTAATAAGGAAAATATATTCCTTAAGGCGGTGGTGTTCAGATTATAGCTTGGGCGCAACTTGGCTAATTCCACCAGATATTTACTACCTCCACGCAAGTATAAAATAATTTTGCTCTCCAAGGCTTTGGCATTTGTGAATAAATCACTCAGGGGCAGTGTTATCAAAAGCAAAAAGTGCAAAAAAGCTCTAGATTCCCTTCGGAGCTTTAAGTGCAAAGCACGAATATATGACTAAATAAACTGCATCGTCTCTTCATAATAGGTTGATTGGCAGGGAAAAATGTCTTAGAACCTTGATGACAACATTGAAATGCACATTATGTGACGCAAAGTGCTCAACAATTTTGAGCCTCGCTTCAAGGCTTAAGCATGCTTTTTATAATACTGCTTAGGAGTCGTTTGGTAGTGTATTAGAAGAAATAATGCATGCATTAGCTTTGTGTATTAATAGTTCCTTGTTTGACACACTTTCTCAACTTATGTATAACTAATGCTTGCACTAGTTATACTTTCTATTGTGTATGAAGGGGTATATTACTAATATATGTAAATCCATGGTAGTAGTAATGCAAGAGAATTTGATGCATGCATTTGCATATTAAAATCCCAATTATCCCTCAAAACTTTTTTTTACATCTTTTCCCCATATTTGCCGAGGATGTTTGTAAAAGAAATTCTTTTTAAAAAGTTTGTACAAATACATACTATTTTTAATACACCAAATCCAACAATGTATGAGAAATAATGCAAGCATTAATACTATATTCTATTTAACATGATTCTTACACCCTACCAAACGACTGTTAGTATTTTTTTGCCTCCTTTGAGAGTTTGAACCTGAGAACTTATGGTTCTCCTCCGACTTTATTGATCACTAGTTCACACCCTGTAGTGTAAACCTAACAAATTAGTTACAATACATGATTTCGGACCACTCCTTTGTAATTAGAGCATTTCTTCTTGATAAAGAAAATATCTAGGTGAAGAATTTAACTCTATTACGTATTCCAAATATTTCAATTATTTGAAGAGGAAGTAGTAAGTGCTTGGAAATTTGTCTTATTCTTTTTTATGCATTTGATCTAGTATATCTTTATTATAAATAACCTGCAATTAATGTATATGGTGCATTAGATTGTTTGTGCGATTTCCTCTTTACATTATTGTGTGGGGAAACTGAAAAACAGCAGTCACGCATTTACGTATTTATTACACAATAATCAACAAATGGAATTACAGGAGTCGCATATTTGCAATCAACATGTCTTGATGATTCTTGATTCATCTAGCTAGTAGTGCAGGTATAAACAATTGATTTAGAATAGGACTGATTTCACAAAAATCTTGGTCATTTCTTGTGATGTAACTTTCTGGATAATGTATGAGAAACCAGATGAAGTGGTTTTGACCCTGTAGCCCTGGAAATCTTGAATACACTTGTGAAATTCTGCTGATGAATCTCACCTTTCTTGCCCACAGGAGGATGTGGTTGAATAGTGGCTGGCAGGCTGTAATACACTTTCAGTAGACAGTGTGACTATATTAAGAAGATCCTCCAGTCTTGGAATATGCTCGTGTGCACTGAGTACATTTTCTAGCACCTGCAGAAATCTTGGTTGATTAGTTAGGTAAGAGCATCTATGCGGCAACTTGGTTTTGCCGCTTTCTTTGTTTTACTCGAGAATGCCCCATTCGTACTAGGAACTCAATTACTTTGGTTTGCTTAGCAGGACTTGCAATTGCTGAAGTCGATGTCCACTTGGAACCCCAAGTATATGATAACCAAGTATTAGGTACTTGAATTGCTCTTGAAGAGTGATTATTTAGCAAATATGCTGATGGTTCAATGGTCGAAGATGATTATTCCACACAAGTTTAAGTTATCCAATTGGTTATGACGATAAAAAAGCAGTTGAGGGGTATTAGGGAATAGGCACGGATTAACAAAATGTATTCGAAGCCACCCTATTTGCCAAATCATGCATGGATGTAACACCTCAGATGATGGTGGGATCAGCTATTTGTGCAAGACAAAGTTCCTACTCCTACCTGAAGATAAAGAGGATGAAACACATGCATCCAATTAACTTGAATTGACTAATGATATGAATAAAACCCCATTTGAGGATACAATACTTGATTTCTTCGAATGGGTTATTTTGTATTTGGCCTATGTATTGTCCTTTTGGAAATGTAAGTTTGTTTCGGTTGTTATATAGCTTAAATTTGGTAAATCATAAACTATTTTTATATTTGCTGAGTCATGACAGGCCTCAAGAATTTAAACAGTATCCATCAGTAGATAGGCCTTACAGTGCTTGCGTGGGGCGTAATATCAAAATCTGAGGATCTAATATCCTATTGAATATAGCATCCACTATTTATGACTTTCACAAATGTTCATAATCCTGTTCCCTCTAGATTTTATTATTTGATTGATTTTGATTTGATATGAAGTTAAAAAAATAAAAAAAGATTTAAATGTTATAATTTTAAATTAAATATATTTTTATAGGTGTATTATATAGTTTACCTTGGAATGTATACCGCACCTTTCCGAGGGTGTCTCATGCTTTGGAATTCAAAGAAGTAGCTCGGTTGGTCTTATATTTCGGTTAAGGTATCTTCCCGCATACATATATTATTATTGTGCAAGTTGAATATTTTACATGCAT
>JAOTQJ010000001.1:37537839-37555961 GCA_025642045.1 Solanum sejunctum | reverse complement strand
GAGGTCTATCATGATATTACTATGTATTGCTAAAAATAATAATAAATAAAAAATATTGCTAAATTTATAATAATTTATTAAAAAATACTTAAAATAAAATAGTAAAATTAATGAGAAGAGTCTGAACTTAAAATTTTAATGCACATAAAGGTTACAAAGTTCGAGAAATCAAATATAAAAGTTATTAGTGTTTTTTTACAATATGAAAATAATTTTATATTGAGTCATACAATCAAGTTTTACTTAAAGCTAAACTTAATATGTATTATTAAAATTATTTTATTTATAGAATTGAGATGTTGTTAACAATTAGCAAATGCCACATAATATTAATAGTTGTGAGTTGGATTGATTGTTTTTTGACCCATTAAAATAATTTATCAGATCAATCTAGCTCGTAAAATTTCAAAATGTGTATGGACTAATCGGAATGAATTGGATCAATATATTGATAGCTATACTCAAAATCCTATTAAGGAAAAAAAAGGGTAAAAGTAACTTTTAACCTGAAAATACATTAATTGTGAGACTACTAAAGACGAAGTGCAGTGTGTTGGTTTCCTTGCAAATTACATTCAGTAAAGAAGCAAAGTGTTCTAGTAGCGGCGAGATCTTCCAAGGGGCCGTTTGATTACGATTTCAAGTTGCAGTCTCAATCAATCAATCAATTTGATTACCATTGTCTTTGTCTGCTTATATATACGTAGAATTTCAGTTCCAGTAATTTTATTTATATAAACAGTCGAAGAATCATCAAATTCATTCTATTCTGAACGCAATGTTGAGGAAAACGACGAGAAGTAGCGTCGATTGTGCAGTTGTTGATGTTTGGAAACGGGCAGTCGGGGAACTCTCTACCAGAAACTTCGCCCAACGTCTCGCTGCCTCTGAGGTGCTTTCTCTTATTTCCTTGTTCATTGATTGTTTTTCTTTTATAATTTTGATGCAATTCTATGTGTTGTTACATGAGTATAGGATCATCGGAAGATGTTAAGTTGAACTTGTCACATTTTTTTCTCCGCCTGGATATTCGTAAATACAATCTTGTTATTTTTTTTTTTTTTATGATTTTCTCTTAGTTTCTTGCTCTTCAATTTAGATTATCACTTGTATTTTTTGTGCTTCGGTTAGGGCATTACTTTATTGCTATGACTGTTCTTTTCTTTCTCTGTATGTTGTTTACTGCTCCCCAAACCACCACTCTATCTCGACTAGGTAGGGATAAAAGTTTGTGCACACACTACCTTCCTCTCCAGACCTCACTTGTGGGATTGGTTGTTGTTATTCTTTTATTGATTGTTCAGATGAGTTTGGGACCCCACTTGTCGGATTGTTGTTATTTCTATTAAATCAATAACGTTGGATCATTATAGTTGTTGTTGTTGGTGCTTTGCGTCAATTCATGCTTATATCATTAGTTTTGCTGACCACATTATTGTTAGGGATGTAGATTATGTAGCATTTGTTATTTCACAGAGTAGAGCTAAGGACAATGGCAGAGTAGGTTGTTTTGTATTCTCTCAGCTCTTACCTTATTTCCTTTCTTTAGTTTTGCCTTTTTGAGAAAAGTCTGAGATATCCATTTCATTAGGAAATAGAAAGAGAGAGAACTGTAAATTTGAAACAAAATCAATTTGCTTAATTATTAATTGACTTAGATGGTGACCTTAAATTTGTCCAGGTGTACTTTAAGTGGTTGTCAAGTACACTCCCCTTCTCCATTTGTGGCCTTTATTATTTTGAATATGACCTCAGCTGAAGAGCTTATTTTCATTTCTATAAAGATTCTTTTAGCTCTGTTCTGTTTATGTTCCAAGTGACGTCTCAGAACCCAGAGTGTGTTAACTGTTATACCAGGATCTTGTGCTCCGGCTTGATATCTTCCGGAAGCTGGAAAAGCATAGGGGCTGTGTGAATACGGTTAGCTTCAATGCTTATGGTGATATAGTCATATCAGGTTCTGATGACCGAAGGATCATACTCTGGGACTGGGAAACTGGGAAAATTGCGCTTTCATTCCATTCAGGCCATCATAACAATGTCTTTCAAGCAAAAATCATGCCATACACTGATGATCGAAGCATTGTTACCTGTGCTGCCGATGGACAGGTAGCTACTTTTTGTTGGTTTCTTTCTTCATAATGTTTCATGTAGGTCATTGTTTTCCTATATGGTTCGCCTTACATTTATTTTTTTTTCCTTGATCTTCCTGAAAGGAGGGCACTTATTTCCTTCTTCAGTGTTGCTGATGTACTTTGAAACTACAAAAGGATTATAGTTCACTTCTGTTACTACATCCAGTGAGAAAAAAGAAATTGTTATTTTACACTTTTAAATGATAATAATCATGCAGGTGAGACTAGCACAGATTCTGGAATGTGGGAAGGTGGAAACAAAGTTGCTGGCCAAACATCAAGGACGAGCTCACAAATTGGCAATTGAACCTGCAAGCCCCCATATTGTTTACACTTGTGGAGAAGATGGATTAGTTCAACATGTGAGTTACCCATAGTTCTATAGTTGTTCCCTTCCTCTCAGTTTCTTTCAAGTTTTTCTCATTTTGGGGGGGTTAGGAAGACATGGATCAAGTGGCTCAGGGAGAATGTATGAAGAAAAACAGTTAGTACAGTTCTTATGGATTAAGCTCTCATGAAAACTCACATTTTTTGAAAATAATTTTCATACATGTGCGCTCATGGTAAAAATTAGAGCACAAAAAAAAATTAATAATTTGTTTTTTTTTTCTCAGAATCATTTATAAATGTGAATCTATTGTATTTTAATTGCCTCATTTTGAGAAATTGTAGAGGATTGCTTCTTTTCTTCTTTGTTAATCTGTCATATAACAGAACCTCACCCTTCTTCTGTTTGGGAATCATATATGTATATATGAACATTAGTTGTGGCAAAAACACCAGGTGCCTTCTTCCCATATATACAAATTTTGGTGGATAGAGTTATCTAATACTTATGTTTGGTGGAATTAGTGAGGTGCGCAAGCTTGCCTGGACACTAGTGATTATATGAAAAAAAAACATAGTTATAAATCAAACTCTTAAGGAGTAATATGTTGCGGGAAAATAATGATATAATGTCCTTTATATTGTTTTAAATGATTGCTCCAAACATAATGGTTTTACGGGAATAAAAAGTTAAAACAGAAAACTAGAACACTGAAATACAAAGAGACTGAGACTTTGACTAGTAGGTATGGATGTGGTTGAAGTTATATGGCTAATGGTTTGGTTCAATGTGTTCTTACAGATAGACTTGAGAACAGACACTGCTACAGAGCTTTTTACTTGCCAACCCCTGCGGATGAGGAGATATATGTCTGTACTTCATCTAAATGCAATTACGATAGATCCAAGAAAACCCTATTTGTTTGCTGTTGCTGGATCGGATGAATTTGCTAGAATTTTTGACATTCGCAAATATAAGTGGGATGAATCCACTGATTTTGGCCAGCCAGTTGACTATTTCTGTCCCCCACATCTAGTTGGTGATGCGAATGTGGGGATAACAGGCTTGGCTTTCTCTGACCAGAGTGAGCTTCTTGTTTCATATAATGAAGAGTTTATTTATCTTTTCACAAAGGACATGGGGCTGGGACCTGATCCATCCCCTACGTCACCATTGTACAATGAAAGTGATGAAAGTGAAATGGGCCAAGATCATGAATCTGATGTATCCGCAATTGACATGGGTTCTGGAGCAAACTTTGGTCCAGAAGTCTACAAGGGGCACAGAAACTCCGAAACAGTAAAGGGTGTGAACTTTTTTGGGCCCAAGTGTGAATATGTTGTGAGTGGATCAGATTGTGGTAGAATTTTCATATGGAAGAAAAGGGGTGGGAATCTTGTTCGTGTTATGGAAGCAGATAAGCATGTAGTGAATTGCATTGAGTCCCATCCTCATACCACGGTGCTTGCCAGCAGTGGAATTGAGAATGACATAAAAATATGGACTCCAAATGCCACCGAAAGAGCTATCTTACCTAAAAATATCCAAAAGGTATGTGATATCAAATTAAAAATTCAATTATGAAGTGTATGAGTTTCTTTATTGTACGTTCATTAGCTTGTTCATCTTGACCATTTTGTTGAAAATAATACACAAGTACCTTTTGTTGATGGACAATGCTAGGGAAATTTTTTGATTTACGACAAGGGGAACCCGCAGGCGCTACCCTTTGGGTGTGCCAGGGTAAACCTCCGCTCCTATGCACTAGTTAGCAAACCACATGGGAAAATTAACCCACACTAGTCAAGTCTGGTTCAACGAGCTCGACTAGAAGACAAACCTCTTGCTGTCGTTGACAAGAGGTTTCGAATTTGAGACCTCCAACATGAATGTTTGAAGCCCAAACTACTAGGCCATCCCAAATCTTGGGCGATGGAAGGAAAATGTTATTAATTGTTCTCAATATCTCAAGATTTTATCATTGTGTCATTATAAACTCGGTTCTCCTTTTTCGTGCATTACCCAAAATTGTTGGGTAAACGAGTTATACATTAGCAAGTTCTCCTTGATTTCAGCTGCCTATATATCTTGATCACATAAAGCTAAGCTAGTATTGAACAACATTTAGTTGGATTGATAAATGGTCGATAGTTATCTATTCAAACTTCGTACCTGATAGATATTCTTCGATTTTTTATGGAGAGAATGGAATTTCCGATCTTGTACCCAGGTACACTTCGTTATCTATTCAAACTTCGTACCTGATAGATATCAGAACATGAAATTAGTAGAATATCATCTCTTGAGGTTTGAATGGTTCTTCTTTTCAATTGCATCCCCTATCAAAATTCACTTAAGCTTCATTTGTTTTCATTAAGATGAATATGTTTGAATATGAATGCATATCTAAGATGTTGCATTAAGATCGGAGTATTGAATAATTAAGACTGTTTTCTCAACATCTAAATGTATAAAGTTTGTCTTTGTTTAAAAAATAATAAATAAAAAATTCAAACAAAATACCAAATTGATCTAATATTGTATCAATTAAATGCTTTAAAATTTGTACATGGCAATTAGCAATGGTGATGGCTAACGATGGTAATGTGTCTGTCGATTTTTGGATGGTTTTGACTGATATGGTGGTTGTGGGTAGTATTTTATGGTATAGAGGTTGACATTAGTGACTAACTGTTGTTGTTGCTGGCAGTTGGTAATTAATAGTGGAATGATACTGATAACTAATGGTGGATGGTGAATGCTTATACGGTTAGCGATATATAATGTTGCCTAGCGGTGGTAGTTATCGATTGTGATTAGTAGATGTAATAATGGTTGGTGGATGAGTGCAAATGATAGCTAATGGTGATGACGATTGGTTTTGGTGATTGATGGTAGTGGTGGTTGTGGTGGGGCTAAGGATGATGGTTGTGGATGGTAGCTGTTGGTGATTGACGATGGTGGTGGTGGTGGTTGAAATGGTGGTGGTGGTTAATTGGTGAAAGTAGTTAGAGTGGTTGTGAACTGTCATCTTTGTTCAAATTCTTAAGAAGACATCTTAATAATATTAAGACTTTATTAAGATCTGAATAATTAAGATTACCTTGAAAACAAATAAGTTGTATGACTCAAATCTGAATGATTAAGATTAAGACCTTTATTAAGTGCATTGAAGAAGTTATAAGAGAATTAGATTTTTTACCCAAAAACTTGACTATAAAGATGTTAAAGCGTTGAACTAAGACACTTATTGTTGTAAACTTATTTCCAGCTTGTACTGATCATTCGAATAAGAGATGAATGTAAGGCTATTTCAACCCTGATTGATGTCCTTGGACATATAAAAGTTCAATTGTTATGGTAGCTATCATCCAGAAAGCCACAAAGATACAGTGCATGGATAACGTTCCACCGTTCCACTTATTACAGGTGGTCGGATGTTATTTTTAGAGAATCATGTTTCTATGTAGATTCACCGCTTTTTGCATACCTCTTCTATTCTGGGAATTTTCCTGTGACATTACTAGAATTTTCACCTCATGATGAAAAGAAAACCACAAAAGTAAATGAGGTTTCCCTTACCAGAAAGAAGAAGACGACATGCAGTTTCACTGAAGTATCTTATGCAAAATGATCTTGTCTTTTCCCGGTAAAAAAAATATAGAAACTAAGTATAGGTACTTGGGAAAAAAAGAAGAAAAGAAACTAAGGAAAGTATCTAAGAGAAGTGCCCATTCAAAAAAAAGTATCTACGAAAGGTGAATGATCAGGTGAATCTGGAAACCAGAAAATTTTAAAAGATTTGGGCAGTTCACTGGAGCTGGGAAAGATTGTTTTCATTATTTATTTTATTCCAGTAGCCAATTTGTCCTACTATTTCCTAGAGTGTAGTCCTGATCCATATCTGTGCATTGTTCCATCATTATCTTTATGCCAGAACTCTTATATTAACATTGTGTATGTCATATAAAAAACTTAGAACAATTAATACTTTAATGTGTCCCACTGTAGAGTCAAATATCCAAGAGGCCATCTTGACCTGACACAGTCTTTGTTATCATTGTTTGTTATCCATTGTGGTCCTGATCAGTTCATGCATGTGGTAAGGATGTTATTCAAGAAAATGATATTAGATCGCCAATCTGTGCTATTGATCTTGTGGAAGCATGAGTAGCTCTATTTAACTGCTAATATTTCTATTAATTAAGGGTCCAACACCTCGTCAATTTCATTTGTTCGATTTTGGTGGTGATGAATATAATGGCATCTACTTCTTTGGTGATGGAAGTGGCAATGATTATGGTGGTAGTAGTGACGATGAGGGTGAAGATGATAGTGATATGGATGAAGATGAAGATGACTTCTCTGATGGTATGGATGATGATGATAGTGATGATGATGACGACGACAATGATGATGGTTTTGAGGATTTAGATATCCAAGAAGATGGAAATGGTGATATGTTCTTCGACACTGTAGGGGACCCTGATTTTGACGATTCCTCGGATAATGATCAAGATTCCCTTGGCGATTCATGGTGTGACGATGATGACGTTGATGAATGATGATGTTGAAACAGTAACACGGATTATGTTACTTCTCATGAAGATGATATAATGCTTCTTACATGTGCTGATGATTTTGCCCTTTCTGTTTCCAGCAGAGACCTGAAGCCAGGGGCTGGATGTATCAGATGGATTCTCCACAGGACCTAATGTTGAACCTGGAGAACATTGAAGATAATCCAGAGGTTGGAACAGAGCTTCTGCAACTCTTTTTGACATATAATGCAAATAGTGATAATTCTTCTGATGATGGTGAAGATACTACTGGTGGTCAAGACTCTTTTGGCTGAGTGGTTTGGTTGCAACCTTTATTTAATACATGTTTAGGAAGTGTACATATATAAGATACTGAATTAATCAAAATCTTATACTTATGATATTTGTTTTTACTTGCAAGATTTCTTTTTAATTAAGCCGGTATCAGTTGTTGTCTATTCCCTTGGATCGCCTCATTTGGATTTGTGCTTTTGTTCTGCTTCTCTTTGTTGGGCTCGATGACAAGTTGTGACAAAAATCTTAACCTACTTATTTTATGTAAAAAGCTATGTCATATAACAATTTTTTTAAAATCAAATTCATATTATTTTCTTTTTGAGTGTCTCACATCGTGAAGAGCATCATTATACTTTATATATAGCTTTTCAATTTGTTTAACCGTCATTTATTTGATACCAACAATCAGCCCTCAAACTGAGTTACATTCCTCGAGTCATCATCACAAATCCACAATCAACGGTCACTCTTTGATTTAATCAATAAATTTTAAAAGTGCTTTTGAACAATAATTATTATTTGGCAAAGAAAAATAATGTTTACTGATAAATAAATACATGTTTATGTCCTATTGGTATGCGGAGTTGTTCGATTACGGTGGTCATGTAGAAGATAATGTCAAAACCATGAAAAGGAAAAAATAAAAAAAGAACTTCTGAAATTTCAAAAAAACTATTAGTGGAGAGTGACACTCATATTTTTATTATTACAAATTAATACTGTTGGATGGTCTAAAGTGAAAAATTTAAGATTTTATTGTCGGAGTTCTTACAAGATTGAGAACTCACAAATAGATTTTGATTTTTTTTTTTCAAAAAAAAAAAAACTATACATGACTATGGTTTGTTGGGAGTGTCATTTCAAAATATATCATATACCTTCATTAATTTTTTTTTCCTTGCTCCTTCCTTCCGTCAGAGTCATAAAGAATGAAAAGGAGAAGCGTTTATTAGCTATTAACTATTATAAGTATTGATCTTATCCGCTATAATGTTTAAGAGATTTGATGGAATTAATACATGCAAATAAAAAGAAATTATTACTCTATACCGAAAAAAAAAAGTTTCAAACATGGGAAATTCGCTCAATATGACACTATTACTTGTCCTAGTCTCAAATATCTCAATTTCAACAAATGAAAACTTTCGTCTGTCTCTCAATTACACATCCATTTTACAAGCCAGAAAAGATTTCATGTCTCTTGATATCTCAAATCTTTCTTTATCATTCACCATACTCTTATAGTGTTCCCATTTACCATCACAGTGTATTTGAAAAATCAGAATTTAAGGACTATGACTCATTACTCAATGCTCGATGCATGGAGAGATCAGAATATTTATTTTTCCTGTCTCAATATTCATCATCTGATCACATTAGCCCAGTTAACCCAATAATCACAAAAGCCTATTCTCCTGATGGTGAACTCGTAGCCCCCCTTTGGATTAACATGAACTTTTACTTGTTGATACTGGAAGTCGTATCGTTTGGTGGCCATGTGGTCCATGTGAACCAACCAAATGTTACGAACAAAAGAAGGATATATTATTCGATTCTTTTGATCATATAACATTTTCTAATATACTGTATTATGCTAGAATTGTATTTGGTTGTGGAAAAGATCAAATGAGGGGGGTTGAAAAATTCTCAAGATTATTCAGTGGAATAGATGGTCTATTTACCAATAAATATGAGAAATATTCACTACAATCACAACTTGGTGCTGTTGTATTTTCTTTATGCATTCCTACTCCAACTTCAGGGAAGCCCTCTACCCTTACCTTTTATGGAGCCCCATGGGAAACAGGTCCGTTTGTCTTTAACTTGTTTATCCGATTTTGACTTAAACAGGTGCGGAACAACAGATTTCCTATATTTTGCTACATGGACAACATTACGATTGATCCCTGTCATTGGGAATTGTGCCCAAATAATGATGGCTATATGTCCAATTTAGATGAGAAGTTAAAGATATGTCATTGGATCCAAAGCCAGCAGATTATTTTGATAGGGCTGGTGAAGATGTTAACTGGGCCAAATTTCCTCTTTATGTGAAACAACAACAAGTGATGATATTGTATCGGGTGGTCGTAAATGGTCCGTAATAGGTTTTGACTTTTGATCTTCATATGAGGACTTTGACTTTTTCCCCAGATGCTTGTGAATGAATAAAATAATAAGGATTACAATACTACCATAGTATTTCTTTCAGTTTGAGTATTTGGACAAACTCTATCCGTGGCTATTATTGAAATTTGAAATTGAATCTCTGTATTGATGGGGGTATTCTTGCAAATCTGAAATTTAGGATGATTTGATGTAGTTTTTAAAATGTTTTTGAATGGATTGCATACTTAAATTAGACGAAATTAATTTCTGTATAATGATGTATAAATAACTTTTATAATTATATATAATAAATCTATAATAGGTGTATTGTGTATCTGGTTTTTAAATATTATTGTAGAAAAAATAGTTTTGTATGTGTTGAGCATCGTGTGTACAATAACTTTCTTGACCACTATGACAAAGAAAATAATGTGATATGCGACTCAAAACGTAGAGACTTACCGACATGTAATCTAGTGTTGTGGGTTATACATTTTGGCAATTATCCCAAAAATGGAGAAGGAACTTGTGATTCATCATTTTTTTCAACTAAAAAAAGATTAAGATATAAAAATATTTTATATTTTTCTAAAAAATATTGATTATTATTTAAATAAAAATTAATGATGGAGTTAATAAGTAAATTTATATTTTTATTTAAAGTGATTCAAAAGAAAAGAAAAAAGAATAAAATTCTTATTTGGATTTGGATGATGATAAGTTTTTCTTCAATAAGTAATAATAGAGATTTTTTGATCAAATTATTAGATGTAAGGATGCTTTGAGCCAAACTAGTAATGGTAGAGGTATTTTTAGACTAAATATTAATAAAGGATATATATTCTTTTAATTTTACAGGATTTAAGGATTAATTTTTTAATTTTTTTCAGAAATAGCGAGAGATTTGTTGTGGGCCTTTAGTCCGTTCATGGATTTTTCTCCCTAGCTGCACTCCTTTCATAATTTTTTTTTTCAAAAAGAAAACGGAAAATGGAGAATAGATTTTTGGGGAGTTGATCAATCAGAATTAAATAGTCAAAATGTACCATTTATATATTCATTAAATTTTTCCCCCTAACTTACTCTTTCGTAAATCTCAAATAGAATGAAAAGGAAAAAACAGAGAAGAGCTTTATTGAGGGTTGTTTAAGATGTATTTTATCGTTATATCAATCTAAGAAGAATTGTCATTTATAGTATTTTTCATATATAATTTTAATTAGAAGTGTTTACGATTTGAATAAAAATCGATCCAAATTAAAAATTCGAACCAAACTGATTAGATAAATCAATTTTATTTTTGTTTTGGTTTGATTTTAATTTTTTTAAAATTGATACTATTTGGTTTGGGTTTGGATTTGTTCAGAAAAAATGAAGAAATTACTGAACCGAACCGACAAATTATCTTCATATATTTTATAATTATACATACATAATACATTCTTTATAAAAAATAATTTATATTTTTTAATCTACTTATGAAAGGAAAAACGCTCAAAACGCGAACATTTATCTTATTAATTTCATGCATATGAATGTCTATAACAATTTTTGATAGGACTACAAATGTCACTTCCTCTTTCTTCTAGGCCAAAATGGTGAATATTAAAACTTTTTTATAGTAAATTTAGTAATTGAAAGTTCTATAATATTATCATTCAAACTATTTTTTGTTTTGAATGGATTGTTGTTACTTTTTCTCCATTTTAAATATATTATTGCTTTTATTTTTTTGTATGGTTAATAACTGAATAATTGAACTAAGCCGAACCAAAATCGATAACAACCAAATCGATAAATAGATATTATAATTGGGTTGGTTTGATTTTGAGAATTTAAAAATCGAATTAAGTTGATTTGATTTTGATTTTGATCAATAACTAACCTAAATCGATTAGTGAAAACTCCTAGTTTTAACAATTTAAATTTTAAGTTTCAATTAAATCTAGCTATTTCAATTTAACTTTTAAGTTTAATTAAATTGACCTCCAAAAGTGAAATAATTAGGAGGAAAAGTGGATAAAAAGAGTATCAATGTACTTCCTTTTATTTCATCATCAATTATTTCCTCAACGTGCTCCTTCCATAAAAATTTTTAAAAAAAAAAACGAAAAGGGAAAAATGGGAAAGTTCTTCATCCATTGAAATAAAATATTAAAAATTTGCCACTTATATCTTCCTTAACTTTTTCCCTATCTTCTTTCATCAGATTGAAAAAGGGTCAATTCTAATTAGTTAATTATCTACCCTCTCCATCCAATTTTATTTGATTCCTATTAATTTAATATAGAGATTAAAAAGTAATAAATAATAGGATAATTTTATTAAAGTATCCTTTGAATATAAATAAATATTATGTCTTGTATAGAGAAATGACTATAAATAATGATAAGGATAAATTAGAAAATAAATGTAAAATTATCTCTTAATTTCATAAAGTGAACAAGTATTGTTGAATATTCCAAAATAGTATAGGGACCAAGTAAAGGTGGAGAGGAAGTATAAGTTATGTCATTATCATCTATCAATGTTTACCTAGTTCAGAAGATGTGATATACCCCCTCCGTTTCAACAATAATGACATAATTTATCTTGACACAAAATTTAAGAGAATTAAGAATATTTTTTAATTTTGTGGTTCTAAATTAAAATTATGTCAAATATATTAAAATCTTATGATTTTAAACATACCAATGAAAAGTTAAAATTAAATTTTTTCCAAAAAAGGAAATGAATCACTCTTTTTTAAGCAAATACAAAAACGTAAGTTATTCTTTTCTAAAAACGAAACAAATCAAAAAAAATTATTACTCTATAAACTTCTGAAAATTAAGCACATAATCTGCAAAAAGACGTTTCAAACATGGGATTTTTCCTCTCTGTAACCGTAATACTTGTAGTATTCACAAATATCTCAGTTTCAACACATGTAAACTTTCATCTTTCTCTCAATTACACATCCATTTTGCAAGTCAGAAAAGATTTCATGTCTCTTGATACCTCCAATCTTTCTTATCATTCACCATTTTCTTATAGTCTTCCTCTTTACCATCGCGATGTATTTGAGAAATCAGAATTCAAGGACTATGACTCATTTACTTGATGCTCGTCTTGCTAGATGCATGGCAAGATCAGTGGATTTATTTTCCATGATTGATCAAAATTCTACTAGTGCTAAACAAGTTAACCCAATTATGGGAACAGTAACCTATCCTTCTAATGGTGAAGTTGTGGTCGCCCTTTGTATTGGCTCTACATTACGACGTGAACTTTTACTTGTTGATACTGGAAGTCGTCATGTGGTCCATGTGAACCAAGAAAATGTTACAAACAAAAGAAGGATTTATTGTACTATGCAACTGAATCCACTACTTTCCTACCAGTTGATTGTCTCAGAGACCGTCCAAGTTGTGTCGAGAGACTTAATAGTGCTTATTGCTCTAGAAATGAAACAAAATGCTTTTATGAAGTATCGTATGGACATCAAGGAACTATGATCACTTCTGGATTTCTGGCTTATGAAATCATAACATTTTCTAATATACTAGATTATGCAAGAATTATATTTGGTTGTGGAAAAAATCAACTTAAGGGGGTTAAGAAATTCCCTGGATTATTTAGTGGAATTGCTGGTTTGGTGCTGGTTTATTCTCAAATGGATAAGAGACATATTCATTACAAACACAAGTTGGTGCAGTTGTATTTGCTTTTTGCATTCCTACTCCAACTTCAGGGAAGCCCTCTACCCTTACATTTCACCAAACACCATGGAAAACAGGTATAACGGCAACACTGAAGAGGAACATCAAGTTTCCTTCAGGTTACTACATATCGAACATTGAAAAAATTACAATTAACGATAGGGAAGTTCCTATTGATATTTCTCATTGGGATTTGGGCTCAGATAAAGATGGTGGCATATATGTTGATACAGGAGCCTATGTTTCCTCATTTCCTGATGATGTTTATGTCCAATTTAGGGACATATTTAGGTCAGAAGTGAAAGATATGTCATTGGATCCAAACCCGCCAGATTATTTTGATACATGTTATAGGGCTGGTGAATCTGTTGATTGGACCAAATTTGCTACTGTAAGCTTTTATTTTAAAGGTAGTGTAATACCTCTTTTTGTGAAACAACAACAGGTGATGATAGTATATAAGGATAAATATTGTTTGGGCTTTCGTAATTCAGGTCGTAGGCAGTCCGTAATAGGTGCTGACATGCTACAAACTTTTGGATTGACCTTTGAGGTTGAAATGTGGAGGTTGACTTTTTCCCCAGATGCTTGTGAATGAATAAAATACTACTAGTAATTTTTGTGGTATACAAATGGCAAATCATGTTGCTCAAGAAAACAACTTCTTCTTTCAATTTATTTTTATTTTTGTGATGGTAGGGGTTAAGAGTTGGCTCACTTAGTGAATTTTCTACATTATACAATTGTGAAGAAAGATTTAATAAATCATATCAAGAAATCTGCACAAAGTAGGTGTAAGACCTACACTCATAAAATTACATGAGACAAAAAAAACATTCTTACAAAATACATCATTTGAAGATTGCATGTATAAGATGGAATTTAGATGTACAAATTAATAAAGCTTTGTTGAATTATTCTCCTTCAAGCTTCCTAGCAAAGGACGTCCTTATCATCATGCTAGGTATAATTGCTATCAACTGCACAAAACATTTCACGAAAACATCATGCATCAACGTTGCGCAATTACTATTATATCGATAATATTAAAAATAGTTACACTATAGGATCAATAAAATAAAGAATCGGAGTAAAATGGACAAGCAAAAGGTTAACATATATATGTTGAACTAATTAAACTAATAAGTATAGTTGCTTACCCAAGCAAGACCGATGCAAAACATACTAAAGCCAGGATAATAAAATGGAGCTCTCTCAGACAAGAAAAGATCTATAAACACATGAATTGAATATTGTTAGTTTGTCATCAAATATTGTAAAGTTTTAGATCAAATTAGCACAATCAATTTAATATAATTGAACAACTTCTTAATTACCTGTCAAAGGACTAAAGATAAATGGAGATAGAATGTTTGCAAAGGAGTTCATGCCAGAAATGCACCCTTGAGCAATTCCCTACCAAATTAGAAAATCAAACAAACCATTCACTAATATAATAAGCAACGTGTTGTAACAGGTTTTTGATCACTAAAAGTAGTCACATGTAACTATGTTTTAAGCAATTCGATACTATATAATTCTATTATATATATTGTCAATGACTGAGAGTTTAAACTCGTATACCACAATAGTACATATATTTGATTACCTGTTCATTTGGTCCAACTTGTTTTGAAACAATGCTTTGTAACTAAAATGGATAAAACACTTATCATTAATATTCATCAAGATGATAAAATCTATCAGCAAATTTGACTTCTTTTTTGTTTTGAAGTGAACAAGAGAAAACTTACAGCTGGTTTTGCTAGGAAGAGAAACATAGGAAACAAAGCAACTACATAAGGAACCTGAAATATGTCATGAAAAATTGTGATAAATGTAAAAAATAAAGATCTTTGAATTGGAAAATATGCTAAAACTACAAAATGTAAAGTTCAAAGCTTTAGCTTACCCAAGCTGCCGATGTAATGCTATCTATCAGCATCTGCAAAATAGTGAGAAAATTAAAGAAATATCAATCAATTAATTACACTCCTTAGTTTAAAATTAGTTTGGATTGACTATATAATCATCTGAGTATGTTGAAAATATATTTTTTTTTGAAAATGTTAAAAAATATTATCTAAAAAAAAATAAGAAACGACACGAATTCATAATAAGGTACATACATTGATAAAACCAGCTATGAGCGCCAAAGAAAGTATTGTGTCCTCTCCAATTATAGGAGCCAACTTAGACATTAAGATTAACTGCTCGAAAAAATTGACCAAAAAGACAAAATTATTGTAAGAAGAATTTAAAACTTAGTACATGAAATTAATTAAGATGATTTTTTAAAAAATAAAAAGAAATTAATTTGAACATTTACTTGAGAAAATGTTGCTCCGCCGTAGCAAATCAGCATTAGGACAGCAAAATTGTCTTTGTTGTATTGAAATCGAGCCCTTAAGAAGTACTACAAAATAATAATACAAGAAAAAAAGGGTTTTGTTGTTAGGCTATTAATTAAATTCTCTATGCCATTGACAAATTTAGAGAGCTAGATTTACCATAAATGGAGTTTGTATTCCACCCTCACCAAGACCATACAAGAATGAAATAAATGTTGCCAATAGAAGTGTGGTTCTGCCAAAGTAAATATTGAATTAAATGAATTTTCTTATAATAGAAGAGGGAGTTAAAAGTAAAAGTAGTTGATCGAGCTTTTCTGATAAAGTATTCATATAAATATATAATTAACTTGTGTTTCAAATATTTTTTTAATTCTATCAAAATATAATTATCTAACGTGTTTCTTAAGAAATAACACAAAATATGATATAAGTTATGACACTAAAATAGTTCATAAAAATAATAATAAAATTACATAAAATAAATACTACAAAAAAAATATTATAATGAAAATTATCATAATTTTAAAGTACTAAATCATGCTAAAATAAATTCAATAAATATTGATTGTATGACTAAACTTTAAAGAAAAACTAAAATTAGGTTGTGCATTTTAATTCTCTAAACCAATATAAAACTAAAGAACAAATATTCAACATTATTGTCAATTTTTTAGTGTTGAATTAACTTTTTTTGTAGTATTAGTATTAATTTAATTTTTTATTTGAGTTTTATTAGAGTTACTAATATTTATGAACTATAACTTTCAGTGGTCCATTCAAAATTCAAAATTAAATTAAAATAATGTGTTAAAAGATTAAAAAAACCTATAAAATAGTATAAAAAATATTTTATAATTATATTAAAGTAAATATTTTATGTATAAAATAAATCTTATAATTTATTTATACAAGGATTGACCTTTTTGAGCTAAAACATAGAAATACAAGTTTAGTCCGATTTTTTTAAACACCAAACGGATCAAACTACTAATCGCAATTTGTTGATGTATTTTTTGATTTGCTTTCGTTGACCCCAAATACTACTTTATGTCTTTTTCAACAACCATTTCATGATTCATTAGTGATATTATATGTAAAGTTCAATGAAAACTTTACGTCTTCTTCAACAACAAATCAATAATTCATAAAATACCAAAAGTTGGTATTACGTGATATCATTTCATTAATATAACTAAAGTCTTGTCTTTTAAGAAAAAAAAATTGAGCACTCTTTCCATGTGTTCATATTGAATTATTTTTACCTACAAAATGATTGAATCTCAACAAACAAAAGCTAGATTAGTAATTTGCAGGTATAAGGCCAGCCATCTTACCTACTCTTGAGCAAGCAAATAACATGATTAAATGGTGGAGTATTTATAGGAGTCAACGTCTTTTCTGAGGAGGATTCATTAGCATCGTTGGTTAATATGGGTTGATTCAGAGCTTCATTAATGTGACAAGTTGACTCCTTTAGGAATGTTGCCATGTATAACGCGGCGGCTGATGAAGAAATTGATGAAACCTTCAAGTTGAAAACAAATTATGACAGAAACTAAAGAGCAAAAATTTAATTAGCCATAACTAGAAATCATAAGAGCGAAGCAAACCAGAAATATTTGAGCAGTCGATAGGAAACGAACAGCAAAGGTAGAGCACACAAATGCAGCAGAGCTGACACCGGTCAAAATTCCGATAGCAGAAGCACGCTTCTCCGGTGACATGCAATCGGCCTGATTGAGCAGAAGGGTATTCAGAATTCAAAATTTTAAGCTAATATAAATAGACCAAAAATTTTACCGCATAAGCAATGGGGAGGCATTGAATGCCAGTATCGGTGATCATGCCAGTCAAGGTCCTTATGACATAGTAAGCATAGAAATAGTTTGTTGTCCTCCTGTATGCCATTATCACTTTAACAATGGAACAAATTAGGATAGACGCAATTTCTTATTGAATTCGTGGCAATGGCATGACAAGATTTACCTGAAGGAAAAATCAAGAGCGTGACGGGAACAGTGAGCAGAGCTTTCCTTCCATATACATCAGATAAATTTCCAATCAGCGGCATCAACAACATTGATCCCAATCCCATAATCTGCGATGGGGTTCTAATTACCAAATTAATATTTTTCAATAGAAGAAGAATTGGATTGGGCTACTTACAGCTTGCTGGAAACCAGAAAGATAAATAGCAAGAGAACACTTGTCTTGGGAAGGGCAAATTGCATCCATAGTGATATCAGTAATTGCTGGAGTCACCACATTTAAAGCAAAATTTGAGAGAAACACTGTCACAAATAAGTGTTTCAAGCTGCCAATCTTATCCATCTTATGCTCTGCTTCAAGTCCTCAACTTCTTGATGAACCTTTTGAACTGCCATCAATAATTTGCCTTAGACTAATACAGTAGTACATTGGATTATTAATTCTACATGTTTCCTTTCTTTATTAATTTAAATTTGATTGGTTGTGAATTGCGTATCACTTCCTATCCAATCATACTAGTTGACTCAGATTATTATTTTTTTTGCTAATTGAAATAATATATGTGATATTTTTTTTTTATATTGGGCCCCTTCGCCTCGCCTCATGTGAGTGCTTGGCCCCTTCACCTTCGCTCACTTATATAACGAGCATGATGACTTCTAGGCATT
>JAOTQJ010000001.1:37503674-37518686 GCA_025642045.1 Solanum sejunctum | reverse complement strand
CGTAATTCCATTAACAACCAATCCTATTTTCGCGTTTTACCTTCATTTTAACACATTCCTAACACCTTCACAACTTTAAATTAACATAAAAATAGATAAAAATTAACATACCTTGCAATCCTTTACTTCACCCAAAACCTTCGTAGCCGCTAAACTACGCGTTTTCTTGACCAACCAACGCCACCACGCTATTTAGGGGCTTCAGTATACCGAGCTTGAAGCATCAAATAATCGAAAACACAAACAAATCGAATTTTTTGTTGGAGTACTGTAGCAAACCCGAGAGCTTGCAGCTTGCTCTAAATTTTTTTGCTCAATTTTTCTAAGTATGGATGGATAATCTTATACAAGATACATGGCCATATATATATAGGCAACACATATACCACTTGGACCAATCAAGAGCTTGCACATACACCTTGACCCCACCTTAAATTATTCTTAAGGACCAAACTTAGAAGAAATATTGCATTCGGTCCCAAACTTTATTAAATCGAACCAATTAAGGACTTTCAGGGTTTAAGTTAAGTTACGGGTCCTAACACTTCCACCCATGGAGTCCAACTCTCCTTTTTCATAGAGATTTCATGATTTCAAGTCTTGAAACTTTACCATTACTTCCTATATGCATTATGAACATGAATTAAGTTTGATTTTATCAAGAATTGATATGATTATGCATGAACATCTATTCAAGTTTATCCTGTGACTTGATTTATGACTGTTTAAGATATGTATGACATGAACTATGGAAACTACGAAAGATTACCAATTTTTAAGATGGATATCATGACACCAAACTAAGGGTTTTACTATTATGTTGGTTTGTTGTTTTGAATGTTTTTCTAATGAGCATGTTTTCCTCATCCATGTCTAATACCCAAGTATCTCATGATTTTAAGTTTAATTGTATACGTCTACTATGTTTGACTAAATTTACATGATAAGGATTCTTATGTTGATGAAAGACTTGCATGCTTTGCAAGGCAAATATCATATGATAAATTATCGGCTCCAAAGTATGAGTTGAACTCAAGAAAAGTTCCTATGATTTATAAATAATATTGAGAGCCTTTATGCTATATCTCTACCTTCTTGTGAATGAATAATGTCTACATGAAGGGATTAAGTATGATAAGTGTTTTACCCTCATATACAGGCTAATACTCACTTAAAGGAGTCAAATTCATGAATAAGCTACTCTTATTATGTTGACATATTTTTACAAGCTATTTAAGTTATGATTAGGTTTATGATTATGTTTAAGTATTCAGGGGGACTAGACTTAGCATTGAAAGAGGCTTAAGGTGGAGGCTTGACCCAAGAGATCCTTATATAAAGTCTTGGTTTCTAAACTATATGGAACCATAGATTCATGATATTTTTCCTAAATAGGCTTTTACTAATGGATCCAACTAGGACATGTTACCCTCCAACATGGGATATGGTTTACTTGGAAAGTAGACCACTTTTAATCTATTGAAGAGACAATATCAGGACTCTATGAAGTAGATGATATGCTGTTAAAATACAATATTTTTATGCTTAAAACTTTGAATTTTGTGTATTCTCAATGTGATGTTAGTAGGTTTAATGTTTTTTTTTTGTTTTGCGAGATTTCAGGGTTGGCACAATGTTTGGAAAAAATATGCAAAGTTGCTAATTTTGATGATTCACGAGACTCTTTATGGGCTGTAGAGTATTGTAGGGTCATGAAGAAGGTTTCATGTAGAATTCCATTGAAGGGTGAAACGACTCCCAAAAAGTGCCGAAAAATGTGCCTCAGTGTCCGAAATCTTAATTTCCATATATCTCAAAATTCGTGCACAATATCAAAAATCTGATTTCATATCCTAGATTAAGGGATTAAATTGAGTGGAAAATAGGTCTAACAGCGATTTTAGAGCAAACGAATATAATTTTAATTTTTTAAAATTTAATTTCTAGAGAGCTCTCCGTGCCCCTGGTGTGATGCGCCAAGGGTATGCCACAATGTAAAAGTTGCCTCTACGATAGGTCCACGTTGCGGATTAGATATCGATCAATATATACTGTTGCCAGTAATTTTATCACGGTCCAAGACTTTTAGGTCTTGGGCCTAAGTCCTCCCATGAGTGAAAATACCTATATTTAGCCATATTTCGCCCTCATATCATACTAAACATCCCCCAATACTCACTCAAACACTTAGAAAAATATTTCACCCCAAAATTCAAGTCCCATAACTCAATCCAGATCTTAAGGTTCTCATCAAGCGTCAAGTCTCTATTTATAATCTTCTTCAAGGATTCTCCAAAGTCAAGGTATGTGGGTTTCAATCAACAAGTCCTTTCACCCATGGTTTTCAAGCTTCCCTTTTACCGAAAATACATGTTTCTAAGTTGATTTTATATATGGGTTTTGTATTATGAATTTGACTATGAACTATGTTGGGGTTTTGTAAAAGTGTGACTATTTTAACATGTTTTAAGCTATGAATCCTTGATCTATCTTGAGATTTTTGATGAACGGTTTTGATGTATACTATATGATGATGTTATCAAGTATGGGTGGGATGATTTACTTAAAGATTTCTTATACAATTTCACTCTAATAGCATAGTTTTACACTAACATTACATACCAACTAGGTGTTTGATAAAATGTCAGATTTAGGGCTCTTGAACTATTGATGATCTATTGCATGGCCTATGACTTGTATGACTTTATGATGATAAAACGATGGTATGAATGTGTTAATTTCATGAAAAGTCACTATAGTTTTGGAAGTTTATCAATTGCCTCGTTCGGGTGGTAGTAGGCCCGAACTACCTTATTGGGGGGCATATACCTCAATTACCTCACTCGAGGGTGGTAGGCCTGTATAACCTTGTTGGGGGTTTGGACCTTAATTGCCTCGTCCGGGAGGTAGTAGGCCTATGCAACCTTGTTGGGGAGTTTGTACCTCAATTGCCTCACTCAGGAGGTAGTAGGCCCGTGCAACCTTTTTGAGGGGTTTGTACCTCAATCCACTCGCCAAGAAGGTGGTAGGACTTGGTTACTATTGATGGTCTCTTCCTACACATGTATGTTCTATATACAAGCATGTTTGCTTCATGTATCATTCACGCACGCCATATTGTTATAGGTTCATCTATTACCTAATTATGCATTTTAACGATGTTACTTATCTATTCTTGCATTGCATCCTATATACTTAGTATATTCAAACATACTAATGCATACTCTATGCCTACATGATGTTACCATGTAGGAACCAAAGCCCCACTTGATCCTCCTCCTCCATGTGACTAGTATGACTTCTCTACAAAGCAAGTGGTGAGTCCTCAACTTCGGGGACAATGATTTGATCTTATGCTATGTATAAAGACTAGATTTCCTTTTTATTTTGTACTTGACTATGAGGGTGAGCCGGTTGCTTGTCTTTGCCCCTGCTAAGTTCTATGGTTAGACGTGTTGTTGGACATGTTATGTATAATGATATGAGTTTTGACTCTTGATGTTTATGATATGGAAGATGCCCTTTAGCCTCAGTTATCCCTATCTACTATCTCTTGTTGTTATTTTATTGCTTTTGCGACCAAGGATGTGTAATGATGTTCTAAGGGGCTTGGTTGGTGTCCCTTCAGGTTTCTCATGTGTCTTGTCACGTCTAGGCCCTACACTTGGGTCATAAAAAATTTGATATAAGAGCACTAGGTTGTTAGGTCCTCAGTGTCTAACACATGGCATTGATTAGAGTCTTATCCACGGTTGTGTTGTGCACCACAACTATGAGAAAGAGTCTATGAGACTTTTTAGGAAATATTGCTCTTTTTCTTACTCTATGTTGTGCTATAGAAGTTAAGGTAAGGTTTTCCCCCTAATCATTGTTCTTTGCTATGCTAAATCCTGCCTAATAATAGAGGAAGAAGCGGCCACACTCCTGAGGAACAACCGACTCATGGTGAGCTCCGCTCACTTTGCTTGCATAAGTTGTGGCTAATCAAGCCAACTAAGGGGCCCCTCATGGTACTACTCCGACATCTCTAATGAGAAACTTTATGAGGATGGATCCACCAAAATTTAATAGGTCCAAGGTGGATGAGGACTCTCAAGAATTCATCGATGAGGTATATAAGGTGTTGTCCATTATGGGGGTGAGGTTGGAAGATAAGGAAGAGTTGGTGGCTTTCCAAATTAAGGAGGTAGCTCAAATATGGTATACTCAATGGAAGGAGGAGAAGGGGAATAATAATGTGACACTATGGGAAGAGTTTAAGTTGGCTTTCCTTAATTGGTTCTTCCCTCTTGAGCTCAGGGAAGCCAAATTGGTAGAGTTCATAAACTTTAAGCAAGGATCTATAAGTGTGAGGGAGTATGCCCTCAAGTTCAACCAACTCTCAAAATATGCTCTACACTTGATTGCCGATCCAAGGTCTAGAATGAATAAGTATGTGATGGGTATTTCCAATTTGGTAAGTGAAGAATGTCATACCGCTATGTTGATTAATGACATGGATTTGTCCCGCTTGATGACTTGTGTTGAACAATTGGAGGAGGGGAAGTTGAGGAATAAAAGGGGCCATGAATCCAAAAGGGCCCATTTTGATGGTAAGTTCCAAAGTACAAAGGGTAGCCAATTTCACCAAGGCCAAGGGTCTTCTCATGTTCCTAGTGGTAGATTTGCCAATGACTACCCAAGACCCCAAGAGAGTGGTGGTGTGATACTTAGACCTGTGTGTCCAAGATGATGGATTGCCCTTGTAACTGGAACAAGGGTAAGGATGTTCATCCTCAAGGTTAGAGAGCTAATGCGGTCCCTTTGGGGAGAGGAGGTCAACAAGGTGGTGCCCCAAGGCACAATCGGTTTTGTACTTTACATGTGAGATAAGGGGTTGATGAGGTGCCTGATGTCATCACCGTTATGTTCAAAGTCTTTGATTTTGATATGTATGAATTGATAGAACGGGTGACACTCTTTCATTTGTTACTCCTCTTATAGCCAAAAAGTTTCATACTAAGCCCAAATTGTTGTGTGAGTCTTATAAGATGTCTACTCCTATTGGTTCATCTGTTTGACCAACTTCAATGGGCTAGACACTTCTCTAAGATTGATCGTTTCGAGTATCATCAAGTGAAAGTGAGGGAGTGGGACATTCCCAATGTGGCCTTCCAGACTAGGTTTGAGCATTATGAATTTGTGGTTATGTCTTTTGGGTTGACTAATGCATCGACTATTTTCATGGGTCTCACGAATAGGTCTTTAAACCGACCTCAATTTTTTTGTTATGGTCTTTATTGATGATATATTGATCTATTCTCAAAGTGAGGTGGGGCATGTAGCTCATTTGATGGTAGTGCTACAAAGATTGAGGGAAGAGAAGTTGTATGCTAAATATGAGAATTGTGAATTTTTGTTGAAAGAGGTTTCCTTTCTAGTTCATGTAGTATCAGAGGATGGTATTAAGGTGGATCGTAAAAAAATTGTTGTGATTAGAAATTGGTCTAGACCATTAACCCCATCAAACATTAGAAGTTTCTTGGTCTTAGCGAGTTATTATCGAAGGTTTATGAATGGGTTCTCTTCTATTGCTTCTCCTATGACTAAGTTGACTCAAAAGAAGGCTAAGTTTGTGTGGACCGATGAGTACGAAAGGAGTTTCCAAACCACGAAGGATAAGCTTGTGTTAGTTCCTATCTTATCTCTACCGAAAAGGTTGGAAGGGTTTATTGTGTATTGTGATGCCTCCCGGATTGGTTTGGTTTATGTGTGGATGCAAAATGATAAGGTGATATCCTATGCTTCTAGGCAACTCAAAGTCCATGAAAAGAATTATCGTACTCATGATCTTGAACTAGTTGCTGTATTTTTATGGGGTGTATGTTGATGTGTTTACTAATCATAAGAGCCTCCAATATCGGTTCACTTAAAAAAATCTCAACTTGAGGCAAAGAAGCTGGTTAGAACTTCTTAAGGATTATGATATGAATGTGCATTATCATCCTAATAAGGCTAAGTTGTGGCAGATGCTTTGAGTAGAGTGTTTATGGGTAGCCTAGCTCATATTGATGGCGGGGGAATAGAGGTGGCTAGGGTGGTCCATCAGTTGGCTAGATTGGGGGTTAGGTTGGAAGAGGTTGATAATGGTGGCATTGTGGTTGTTGATGGTTCAATGTCTTCCTTAGTTGATGAGGTGAAAGCAAATCAAGATCTTCATCCCCATTTTGTTAAAATTGAAGGCATTGGTAAAAGATGGTAAGGTGGAAGTTATCTCCCAAGGGATAGATGGTACCCTTAGATACCAAGGTAAGCTATATGGGCCTTGTGTTGATGGCTTGAGAGAAAAGATTCTTGATGAGGCTCCTGGCTCTTCCAATTCTATTCACCTCAGTTCTACTAAGATGTATAAGGATTTGAGAGAGATGTTTTGGTGGGGAGGTATGAGAAAGATATTGCCAAATTTGTATCTAGTTGCCATAGTTGCCATAGTTGCCAACAAGTCAAAGCCAAACATCAAAGGTCGGGTGGCCTAACCCAACACATAGAGATTCCTACTTGGAAGTGGGAGGAGATTAACATAGACATTATGGTTGGGTTGCCTAAGACTAGAAAAGGTTTTGATTCTATTTTGGTTGTGGTTGATAGGATTACGAAATTGGCTCACTTTCTACTAGTTAAGACCAGATATGGGCCTGAAGATTATGCTAGGTTGTATATTCATAACTTGGTAAGGTTGTATGGGGTTCCTTTGTCCATCGTATTGAATCATGGTGCTTAATTTACTTCACACTTTTGGAGGTCCTTTCAAAGCGGTCTTGGTACAAGAGTTAAACTTAGTATGGATTTCACTCTCAAACGGATGGTGGCTAAGCCGAAAGAGCTATCCAAATACTTGAGGATATGCTTAGGGCTTGTGTATTGGAGCTTAAGGGTAGTTGGGATGATTATTTTCCATTGATTGAGTTTGCTTATAACAATAGTTATCATTCTAGCATCGATATGGCCCCTTTTGAGGCTCTTTATGGTAGACATTGTGGATCACCGGTTGGATGGTTTGAGGTTAGAGAGGTGGCTTTATTTGGTCCAGATCTTGTTATGGAGGCTCTTGATAAGGTTAGGATGATTAGAAAAAGGTTGAAGATCGCCGAAAGTCGCCAAAAGTCCTATGTCGATGTAAGGATACGAGAGCTAGAATTTAAAGTTGGTGATTGGGTCTATTTTAATTTGTCACCCATGAAAGGTGTGGTTTACGTTGGTAATAAGAGAAAGTTTAGCCTAAGATATGTGGGTCCTTATAGGGTAATGAGGTGTCATGCCCAAAGTCCCGTTAGGGCAGACTAGCACCCGTTACCTATGAGGCTCGGGAGAACCAACCTATATCTATGCGCTTCTATACATATTATAAGGAATTTCTACATTTGACATGCCTTTAAGAAAATAAACAGTGATAACATGCCAAAAGAAAATGCATATGGCTAGGCCATTAGGGCCATGGTGTTTAAAGTATGAGATATGACCATACTTTAATTTACATAGTCTACAAAGCATCTAGATAAGGAAAAGTATTTGATAAGGGTTTGGATAGGACCCACCTCGACTAACTGTACAATACAAAAATATAAGCTCTAGACGCACACAAAGCTCTGAAGCAACCTGGAGCTTGGTAACAACAACTTGATATCTTATACTCCTACTTGGGAGATCTACTAGCACCTGTACCTGCAGCATGAAGTGCAGGTCCCCCATAAGGGACATCAGTACAAGATAATGTACTGAATATTTAAGGAAGGAAATACTATATACGAAGTAACAACTCAAATGAAACTATGCATTGGTATAGGATAAGAGACTACCTTTAGTTGTACTGTGGGATCATGTACTTTATGTTCTTTTTATTACTTTACCTTTACTGTATAATCTGTGCACAATATATAATACAAATGACCAGCTGATCAGTGGTAAAGCTATATCGGGATCAGCCCTAGCTAGGCTTTTCCTTTAACGCCATGATAGGATCGACCTTGGCTAGGTGATTCTTCCATCCCTCGGGTTATCACCCATTAATAAGCAATATATTTTACTTTTTCATTACCTTTGAGATGATTCTTTTAGTGGTCACAATATTGGAGCTGTAGGTTGTATATGTAGCATGCGACATGTAGATAATCATACAAGACAATATTAAAATGAAAAGAGTATGTTGCATAAATAATGAAATGCATATGAGATGAAATAACTCATGAACTTTATTTAGAAAATAGAACCCATGTAACTTAGTATACAAGTATGTATGCAGATTTGAAGGTAACTACGTATTAAAGCATATGAATATTTGAAAGAGTGGAGACACGGTTAATAGTTGTATCGGAGTTGGTAAGTGCCTTTATGTGCCAAGGAGGGATCTATGTTTCATGCCAAATAATATGAACTCAAATAGCCTTACATAAGTCGTTATATGCCTTCGCTATTACCTCGAGATAACCTTCCCTTCCTCCAAATATTTATCTACAATATAGTGGGTGATAAAACTAGTATTAGTAGCTAATAGATACATCTTGTCAGCCCAATCTCATTAAAAAATAATATACGGGCAGTAACCGAGTATTTATAAGCCCGAGCATATTCTTTCAACCTTTCTGCCCCTAATCGTATTTTTTAATAAACACTCTCATATACATATCATGTGTATCCTGTTCTAGTGCCATAATAATATTAAAATATCCCACAAAGCACAACACATAATAATTCTATGCAACATACAAATAGGAAGCATTTTTCCATCAATCTCGGATGGAGTCAAAGATTGACTATTTTTTGGCTTTAGAGTATGATGGAATAAAGCAAAATGGCTCTTTAAACTGTCTACGCTTCTTTGATTTGTGAAATAGTAGTTAGTCAATGCAACTTTCGACGTTCCTCATGGGTCATCTGGAAACAACCGCTTTATGTTTTTAAACATAGGGATTAGATTATGTACATCCGACCCCCCCTCACTCCACAATGAGCGGTAGCCTTTTGAGGCACTGGGGTATGTTGTTGTAGTATAGAAGATATTTCATTAAACCAGCTAGCTTTTCAAAAATTTACTAAGCAATGTTATACAATCGATTAGTCGAGGAATTGTAGTAACTTAATTGATTGGTTATCAAAATTTTTATATTATTGGTGAAGATTGAATTTCTTGCCTTGTAATTTTTCGATCCCATTTTTTGTTTAATTTATTTTAAAAAAGACTGATACATGATCTAATTAAAGACCTATATAAAAGGCGACTTTTGATAAGTACTTTGAATCATTATACTATCTTCATAATTAGGCAAATAAATATGGAATAATTACGGGCCTAATATAGTCGGTCTTTTAATATATAAAAGAGTATACAAAGTGTATACAAATAATACATACTTTATATTAAATATCCATATACCATATATATAATACACATCATATACATTGATTAGACAAATTATATATATATATATATATATGTCCGTAACTTTCTCAAATTATATCTCAGAATCAGTCTCGATTAATTATTAGTTGCTCAACATTAGTCATTGTAGTAATATCCAAATTACTAGAAAAAAGGAAGTTACTTATAAAGAACTTAATTTTTCCTTTTCTTTACATTTTTTAAAAATCCCTACCCTTCCACTGTTGGAGTTTGTTATTATCATCGTACAAATTCTTTATGCAATTCACTTTTTGGTTGCATTTTATGCTTCTGCATTTTAGTCATAATATACTGGGATAAATATTTTCTAGTAACTAACTATATGTTCTTTAATATATAATTTTTCCACATTCAACTAACAATCTTGTCATGGAAAGCATGCATTTTAAGATTTGATAACCTAAAAAGATAGATAGAAATATGTTGGGTCATAAAGAGATGACTTTTTTTTAAAAAATAAATTATAAAAAAAATTGGGATAAGTTTATAATATAAAAAGATTTTACCAAAAAATTTGGTCCCCAAACAAGTTTTTAGTAGGTTTTGAAATTTGGATTTTAAAAATTATATAAAAAGTAGTTAAATTCCATGGCTAAACAAATTTTGCCCCCAAAAATTCTCAAAGGCAAAACAAGTCTGATTGAATATCTTGATGCAATACAAAATTTATGAGTTAATTTCTCAGATGATTACTCAATTTATAGTTCTTATCTCAAAAAATAATTTTTTTTAAAGAAAATTAAAATTGGTAAAAATAGTACATAATTTTTAAAACAATAACTAGATCATCTGAGGTATCAACGCCAAAGATAAAGTTGTCGATTCATCAAGGAGTCAAAGTTTTAACACTGTAATGAATTTGATAACAAGAACCTAATGATTGATCCATCAATTTTAAATCTTGAATTTATCTCTGCAACTCGTACATATTACCTAGACGATGTGTCAAAATTACCAAATGGCAATTGATAGAGATATAATACTATAGTAGCCAGAAGGATCAAACATGTATCACTGTGTTAGGCTTAAGGAATAAGGTTGATGTGAGATCTCGAAGATCCTTATGTTTAAAAAAAGTGACAATATTGTCTTCAGATAATACAATGGTTTTTGCCATTACTAATTATTGTATCTTGTCATTTTGCATTATTCTGTCCGTAAGTGACTATGCATTTGTCTTTTAACGTTATAAGAAGGACCCATTGGGTGGAATGCAATTCCTGGTTAAAATTAGGAGCAATGAATCCAAGTGGGTCACAATATAATGTATTTGACATATATAATGATGTACCTAATATATATCTGAATTAGTACTAAAGTTACAACATTGTCAACATTATTGTCTTTCTATCCATTTTTTGTTAATACAACCAATATTCATTATGGATGATGATAAACATAAACTGTTTGATGGTTATTGATACTGATGCAAAACCAATTTGTGATAGTAGCTAAACATTGCGACCTGATTTATAGGATTTGAAGAGAATTGTTGGTGAGAATGATCCCACATCGGACTAGGAAGAGAATTCTAGGATACTTATGAAGCTCGCATAATATGCTTCTTTCTTTGAGCTAATTTCGAGTCGTGAATTAGACTCTAATTTGATATGATATTAGTCTAGACAATGGCTAGCTCATGACATACTATATTGTCTCTAGAGGAGTTATATCAAAGAAATTATAAATATACGAGGATACATGTGCAAAAATATCGTTGAAGTTTGAATTATGTATCACATCATTGATAGACAAAAATAAGTCATTTAGTAGATAAAGTTTAATAACTGGCTAAAGCTGGGTTCCAGCTCCCAGGCTGGCCATTTTCTCTTCTATTTCTATTCTTTGGTTACAACTTACAAGCCAGGCTGGTTGAGGAGAACCAACATTTGGCAAATTATAGGAATTTTAATTAATTTGCATTTATTGTGATTTAGACTTATTTGTCTACAAGATAAGACTCACATCCAAGGATACAAAATGTATTATTAAACCAAAAGAGGATAAACGATTAACTGTTGAAAGATCATATAAAATTAATATGACATCACCCTCCAAATTAAATTACCTTTTTTTTCAAAAAAAATGGTGATACTCAAGCAGATAGATTGTACATGTCTTTATTATTGCATTATTAGGTATCTGCTATCTTCCAATAACATAATAATTTTATCCATCAAAAAGAAATTTGAACCCTGATCTTCAAGATTTGCATCCACTTTGCTTTGCTGATCAATAACAAAGTCACATACATTAAAGGCTAATCCTTTGAACACCCTTCATTAAAGTATAAAAAAATTAATATATATATTTTTAATGTATATATAATAAATAGTGAACATAATTTTTTTACTTTATCACTATTATATACCCTCGTGATGGTATCAAAATTACTATAGTATCTCCCAGCGAAACACAAGGGATATAGATTATATATAAAAGAAGTTTGACTCAAACAAGACATAAATACATCTGAAATGGACTTTGTCATTGCAGCATTGAATATTCCAACAGTGGAAAATGATTAAATAGATAAAATTAACTTATCCATCGAAAAGAAGCAACTTTGCTTCTTTTGAACAAATAATACACATGGAGTGTCCAAAACTCCTGTTGCAATTTTTTTGACATAGAGAAAATTACATTGCTGTCCAAAGTGGAACGTCTTAAATGCTAAGATAGAATTGATGACACGACATCAAGAAAAAAACTTAATTATTATGTCACGATATCTCTGTGTATTAGTAAAACATAATATACACACAGATGTATATATAAAATGTCATTTTCTGCAACATATTTTATCATATTAAAGTAACGAACAACCTATTTGTCCGTTCGAAGAAGAAAAATGAAACCTATTTGTGTCAGTTTTCTGTTTCAAACCAAATAACAACACTTGGCTATCCCAAAATTCCACGAGTAATTAATTATGTTAAACTATTGTTCAATTTTCTTCTCCTTTTAATGTCATGATGACAGTCTATCTAACATGAAATAATTAACACATTATCTGTTTCAAAAGATTGACCACCTGGAAAGTAAAGACCACAAGATCAATTTGCCTATAAAATTGAAAAGTAAGGTTATTATGTACATAAATTTGTGGTTTTCTTGCCTATCCCAACCTCCTTGTGCTGCAATAATAGTATACCAAATTGATTTTTATTCGACTGTCGGCATAATAAAATATTTCCGTTCATCAATTAATTAATCGCACTTCAGTTTTTCAAATAAATTTAAGTCGACTCATCTGCATTCATTTTAATTGTTAAGTTGGAGTAGAGAAGTGAAAATGGGAATGGAGATTACCAAACAAAAATCGAAGCAATCAACTGAACTTTTAGGAGAAGGTATATACATAAATTGGAATTTTACAACCAACCAAAATTTGTTCTCCGTCAACGCCGTTTCAATTCTCTGAAGACAAACCCCTAAACATGGCAAAAATGACATCATTGAAGCAATCAAACAAACCAGCGCACTTCTCCTTCATTTTCTCGGAGAAACTCCGATCAGCCTCCTGTACAACCGCGGGCTGAAGGTACGCCCATGCCGCATGCTGTAATAGCGGGTCCTTCATTGGAATCTCTCTCCAGCTATCTTTATGGCCACTCGTCGGTGACACAATCGACGGTGGTGATTCCGGCAGGAGATCCTTGAGGCTGGTGTATGTTTGGGACTCCATAGTGACCATTTCTACGTCTGAAACCTGGAATTGGAAAATGCTTCTGTGTATATACATGTGCTTAACTAAACAACCTTCCATATTAGCAACAGATTATACTTTCCATACAAAACAATTCTAATTAGGAAAAAAATTTAGAGGTGTTTATTTAGATGAATGTGTATGGATTGATTTTTCGTTTTGGGTTGAAGAAACAAATGTTTAGTGGATGTCAAAGCTGCTTTATATAAAAAGAAAATTAAGAAAAATGAAGTGCAAACTAAAATATTTTATTTACACTTTTATTTATTTATGCTTTTGTGTCACCAAAAATTATTTACAATCTCTTTCTTACCTAATTCGGAGTTAGTAAAATAAGGATAATAATTATAAAATAAATTTATTTTAATTTTAATAATAAATATTAATTAATCTCAAAATTTTATATATAAAAAATTAAATAAAATTTTATGAAATATCCTTATTTATTTTATTTCATCAATTAAACAATATTTAGAATGGACTCAAAATTATTTAAATTTTTTAAATTATAAATATTTGTTGTTAATTTGAACTTGTATAGGAATTGCGTTATTAAAAGTTAGGAGGCTTTTTAAAAAAATTAAAATCATTTAATATTAATATTTATATTTTATAAAAAATGTTTGAATAAAATGATATAAAGACATCTTTTAGTCAATAAATTTGTTTAATGAAAACCGAGTAAGAAACGAGTGAATGGAGTGACGTAGCATAGTGTTTTAGGTGTGATGTAGTGAGTCCAGGTGTAATGTGAAAAGGTGGCCAAAAGAATATGTCACGACAATTCTTATATGTTCTCTCCAATTATGCCACCTCAAATCTTGCCAACTGCTAAATTAGTTGACAAATTTAGATATCTTTTTTTTTTAATTATAAATGACTAATTTTATTAAGTTAAGAATTTAATGTATTACTATTATAAAAGTTACATGTGAGAATAACTAGATGAAGAAAAAGATATATGAATTGAGCAGGAGGCGTGTCATTAGTATAATTATTTAAGTCAAATAGACATTTTAATGACATTATTATAAGCAAGATCATAGTAAAATTAGTGAATCAAAATTATATTATAATAAAAGACCTTAAATGTACACATATACATATACATACAAAAATAGTACTCCGTATTAACTTAGAATAATTGTTTTTTTTTCATCATACACATTACTTGTTTTTAATATAGTACTTTTAAATCATTGCATTAGTCATTCAAAACACAATAATTTTTCTAAAAGTAACACAATAATAGTATTGTTTATTAAAGTAAATATTAATTCTAGTTAATAAGAGGTTACTCATTTATTTGCAATACTAATCCTTGGATATTGTTGTACAAAATTTACATATAGATATAAATATTGGAATTATTTAATTCAAAGTTTTAAAATATTCATGATAAAAAATAGATAGTTCTTCTTTTTCTTTTTCTTTTTCTTTTTTTTCAAAAATTAATGTATTTTTTTTATAATATTCAATATTATTTTAAGGGAAGTTGAAATCATTAAATTTACTATTAAAATTTTTTGGAGCCTCAAAATTTGGAAGGCCTGAAGCAAATATTTTATTAGTGCCACCTTTAAGCCATCTCTAATTACAAGGTGAGAATTTAAATTCATAACAATAAAATAAAATTTCAAGTAGACAATCAATTAAAAATTATTAAGATTTTTGATACTTGTTATACCGAAAAATAGCTTTTTGAAAAAAAAGTAATTTGAAATTCAAAAATCGATTCAAACTCAATTATTTTGAGAAAAAACCAATTCTCAAAATTCGAAAGAAAAACCGAGTCGCCACCTAATTTTGCGGATAATTAGGAAACCAATAAATATTTAAAAAGATCTAACAGAAAAATCCTTTTAAA
>JAOTQJ010000001.1:37472056-37489028 GCA_025642045.1 Solanum sejunctum | reverse complement strand
GGTAGCTGTTTGCCATCCCAGCTGACTTCTTACTCCTATTTATGATTTTGTTCTATTCTAGAGACAATATCATTTGATTGAACAAAAAGCGTATACGATTGATAGAAAGCCATTATCACCAATCAACATAAAGGCCTTGGATTCTAGTTTCTGCAAACCATTCACCAATCCGTGCTCTATACCAAAAGTTAAGTCATTTCACCAGACATTGCCCTGTCGGCATGTCCAACAGCACACTCCTGCGCCAGGTGCAGACAGTGCATGTAAGGCAGTCTTTTTCCATTTTTGTGCGCTTGGCTGCATGTTCAACATGGCAGGTGTGCAACAGCACACTCGGGAATGTTATAAATAATCCACAGACAGGATTTTGTTTCAAAACATGGTCAATGAGTTGGGACACGAATGCAATGGAGATTTTTCACCTCAAATATCTTCCCAATCATCAAGATGAGTATGCAATGATGTATTTTTGTTATGTAAACACCACTAGCAAGAATCTTACCTCCAAACACGTAATTTGTCTAGAATCTCAAAATCTCATAAGAATTCTTCAAAAAGGAGATTTTCAAGATTTGGCTACATAGAGGTAATTTCTCCATCCTAGCTTTGATTAATTATGGGTTGAGCATTTGGAAGGTTTTTGGAAGTACGAAACACCATTTATTTAAGGAATTACATTGAAGCATTATGATGGGTGTTTTTGACTTTTAGTTGGAAAAAACCGTAGAGAATGAAGGAGTTGTCATTATGATGGGATTCTGTGCTGGGGTGGATTGTTGGACTCATTGGTGGTGACACTTGTTTTATATCTATATATGGTGGTAGTCTCTTTTGTTGGCAATGAGAACTTTTGGGATGAAGAATGGAAGTTATAGAGCTTCAGGCTCGCGGCTCACTAGGTGTTTGATGAAATGCCTAAATGGCGAAAACATGAGTGTTCTTACTAATGCTAGTCCTATTTTGTGTATAGCATTGTACATTAAAGTTCCCATGGTGATTGAACATTTTACTGCACTAAAAGGACGAAATTGAGGTGTGTAAGGCAAACGTTTGAATTCATCCCTTATTCCTGAAGTGTCATGGTCCTCTTATCTTGATATCCTCCCATTTCATGTCTTCTCTAACTCTTTTATCTATGGAAATTATGATACTTAACTTCTTAATGGTTCAAGTACATTAAGCTAATCCCTTACCTACAGAATTGCGGATTCTTATTATACCTCATGACGTATCAATATGATACGTGATTGTATGGTTTTCCAACCCTTAGACGTATAAGTAAGAAAGATGAGCCATAATGTACCAGCCCTATTGCTCAAATGCTATGACTCATAGGGTATGCATCACAAGATATAAATGCTAGGAATGATTCACGTTTTCAATGACTAGAGATTTCTTACTTCTAGATATAATAACATTTTCGCATGGGCTCTCTGTTTTTGATATGTTTCTTGTCTACTAGTTTATTCCAATTTTTTTAACAAAATTATTGTTACTTGATTAAAAAGACAATCTTTTCAATTGAATTATCCACCCACACGATTTTAGTCACACGACCACGAGAGAACAGATGCTTCTCTGACACTAGAACCAATTCTGCAAACAGGGAAAATGACAATAATCAGATTTGAAATTGGAGTTACAGAACACAAAAAGGTCTTCCTTGTGTTTTGCTTCCTTGAGTTTCTCTTTATTTTGATAAATCGTGGATGTTTTCATGTATAACTACTTTCCTTCTATGAAGTTTCATGTATAACTACATTCTACTTACATTCAATTACTTCAACTAAGCCTGATCAAATGATCTTGGAAAGCAACAAATCTATCAAATTTACCTTGATTGCTAATTCTCCAATTGCCCAACATGCATTGTTGGCCACAGAGATGGTTTCCTTCAGCTTGGAAGTGTTTTGCTGTAAGAATATCTCTCGAGTAAATGACAGGGAATCAAAGAGCTGGAAACATATCAAAAAAGAGAACAGTACACCATACCAGTTGCTTAGTGGCAGCATCAAGAAATTCAGCCAACCGAGGTTGCAAATGAACGGGACATACCTAAATGCAAGAAGCAAAAGTATGTTAGCAACAAAAGAAAGACTGTTCCAAAGCATTCAGTTTTCCCAAAATATAACACAATGCTGACCCTATTAGGATCAGTATCAATGAAACTCACACAAACCTGAAGACTATGAAGTGGATTAAGATGGAAGATTACACACAAACTTACCCTTGCAAGATCACCAAGCAAAGCAAAAGCACTCTGCCGCACATCAGGTGCATCATCCAAGCAACATTGCAACAACAAATCCCTTAAATTACTTTGTGAAACCTACAGAAAATAGTTCCATATTGAAGCATAAGTTAAAATTGGCCATGCAACTTTATATCAACATCAAAGACAGAAAACAAAGCATAAAACATCAACATTGACATTTGGTGATGGGAAGGGAAAAAGAGATGAGCAACTCAAAACTCAAGGCAGACATTAATTCTGGTGGAAAAGGAATTACCAAACTCTCAACACCACTACCAAGACCTTCAGCAAGTCCAGACAGCAGATCCAAGGAACAAACAATGAATTCTCGGTCATATTGTAATCCAGCTGAAACAGGATCAACCTGCATCCAGACTCGGTAAAAGTGGAAAGAGAAGAGTGCATATTAGAAGAGGCGGATCAAAATATGAATGAACAGACTGCCTATTAAGAACAAAAAGAATGCAACTCCCAAGAAGGCTTAAGAGGAGGATTCCCATACAGTGTCCATAAAATGCAAATATAAACTATATTAAGATTTGAAAGGTGACACCTTAAATTCAAAAAGTCACCACAATAACATACTATTTTAAAATAAATAGAAGACTTAAGAAAAGGATTCCCCAAATTTCAAAAATACAAACACAATAGATTTATTATAGAGAGGGAAAAAGCAACAGAGACACAAACTCAAGAAGGTTGCAAAATTACAGCCTTAACTTCCAAGCTCGCTCTTTTTGGGGTGGGTGGGGAGTTTGGGGGGCCGGAGAGGCTGTGCAATCGTGTGAATGCAGGTGACCCTGGTAGGATGCTTAGAACATCTACTCAAAACAGCGCAAAGTTGTCTTTCCTATAAAGTATTGGCCTCTACAAGTGCCGCACAGATACCCATAAGGAGGAGAAAAATGAAAAGAAGGGATCTCAGATCAGTGACAGAAAGCAGTTTGGTCATATGATACCTTTGCTAATAGTTGTGACTGGATGATGGTAATGCACCTCTGAAATACCGGTTGAGCAAATTGTCCAAATCCAGTACCCAAAGCCTGAAATAAGAGTGGGGTTATCGGCAATATATAGAGCTATTTAGCTCACTTCTGACAGTAAATACATATGTAGTTTTTCTTCAGCAATAAATATTTATCCAGTAAAGCAAAGTTTAGCATGGTCAGATACAGTGCTACCTAAATGAAATAAAAGGTATTCTTTGAGAATTTGAAGGTATGGACCAGATTCAGGACTAGGAGGTTGGTTCTCCTCCAAATAATTAAAAGCTAAAAAGGTATCTAGCTTAGTTTGGTGAGAAGGTTACCAGATTGATAAAGATCCACCTAGTCATATAAATAGGTATGTAAACCAGCAAATTTGTCAAACAGATTCATGTACCTCACCCCCACCCCCATTTTTTATAAAACACTGAAATTAATGACATTCCAACAGCATCATTGACTAAGATACAGCAGTCATAGGAAGCATTCAAAATAAATTATAAAGAAAGCTCTTGATAATTTATTAAGCTAGAACTGCCAGTGTAAGTCAAAGATGCAAGATATCCACTACTCAATTAGTTTGCAGCTCTTCAGCATAGGATGAACTAATTGTCTAGTAAATGACCATTATACTTTAAATTCAGAACTCCACCAACCAACCAACCCACTATCATACCTAAGATTCAGAACTTCACCAACCAACCAACCCCCAAAACAAAAACAGATGAAAAAGAGACGCATAACAAACTGATGCACCTATTATTGCCGTTCAGGAACCATAAGATGCAGGAAAATCAGATCAAAGCCTCACAAATAAAAATTAAGTCAAGATATTCATGCAAAAGTTCCTTCATATTACCAACCATAAATATCATATCAATGTTGTTTCAATTTAAAAAAATCAACCTGAGCGATTGAGGTAAAGCACTCAAGTAGTGGGAAAAGATCCTTGTCTGAATTTGGGAGCTGCTCCCACTTTCCAATTAATGGGGGCATTAAAATCTCAAGATACTTGGGCTGTCATAACCAACAAAAAGAATTAAAAAGGCAAATATTAGATATCACAACCCTTCAAAATAACCATATTTTGAAATCATAAAATAATAGTAGTACTAACATGTTACATAAAACAGAAAGAGTGAGCTATATGATTGAACCAACCTGATTGAGTTCTCCTCCAACTGCATCTGCCAATGTTCCAATGGCATCATACACTATTCTAAGGTTCCGTCTCTATTAACACATAAAAGGTCATCCTCTATTAACAAACAGAAAGTACAATATGGTGCCGCCAATATATAGAAGACAAAAGGACCTGGTATTTTCCGAAAGCACACATCAAGTGTTGCAAAATGATTTCCAAGCATGGGGCTAACTCTTCCGCAGCCTCCTGCAAAAAGTAAACCATCAGCTAGGTACAGATAAAGCAGAACCTGAATATCACAAACAGCTTATCACTAAGACCTCTTCAAGAGTAGCAAAGGCTGAACAAGCAGCTTCTTGCACTCGTTTATTATCATCCAATACTCTTCGAAGAAGACCCATTAAAATTTTGTTGAATTGCTCACGCCCTTCTTGATGATCCGTGCCCTAAAAGAAAGTCAAACAGAGAACAGTACATAACAAAAAGGTTAAAAAGAAAAACTCATACAGCAAATAGAACTTCGACAGGTGGACAAGAGAAGTAATGCAGGGTGACTTTTTTCTTAAAAAGGAACGGGTGCAGGACAACTTGCCTAAGCTTACATATAAAATTTAGTATATACGATCATCATAATTAGGAAAACCCACAACTTAAAATAACGTTCAATATTACAACATCCATATTGCATATTATTCAGATATGCAAGAGCACATTGGACCAGATCATCTAAATCTCACAATACAATATTTCTAACCCTAAAATCAACACATGCAGATGTGTCAGCAATAGAAGCAACAACCATACCACTTTTGCCAGGAATGGCTCAAGGCTGAAACTATTATCCAGTTTGTTAATATAGTGATATCCATGCTCTATTACAACTGAAATATCAAAACATTCCTACAACTATATCTACTTCAGGAGAGCAACAATAAACCCAGAAAAAAGAGCATACCATTGCATTGAGGAGAACAATTTGACCCAAGGAGGGTTAGCGTAGGATTTCTAGACTCTATACAAATATGACGGCCGATACAATCACAATTATGATACTGTAGCTTTGAACTAGAGAAGCACCAATTACCAACCTGAACAATATATTTGCTGAAGCGGGACAGTGTCCAACAGGAAATGCTTCGTATTAGAGGAAACTTGTCATCTAAAAGTGGGATGAGAAAGCTAATGATCTGAAAGGGAAGAAAAAAGAGGATGAAAAGCATGAAAGGAAGATGTTATAGAAAAGAACTTTCTTCAATATGTTCGTAGGACAGAAAATCTATTACATAATATGACAATTCACTTGGAAGACAAACCTTCCACACATTTTAAGCACAAACTTCTCCATTAATATGAAATTCTTCTTTGGGAAGCTTGACAATAATAGTTTTACCTCCGATAAATGAGGAAAAAGTCCATTTATGCAGCCCTCAGCTATAGCACCCAGAACTAGCACAGCTGCTTCCCTTTCCTTCCAGGCTTCATCATTCGTACTTGATAATTTAGCCTGTCCAGATACAAGAAAGTTGTTGCATATCAGATCCATTTGCAACGAACTACTAGCAAAAAAGGTAAAAGGGCAATAAATCCAGTTCCTAGTTTATCTTGTTTCCTTTATATCCTAGTATGATCAATATTTCTTCCAAGATGATAAAATCGTTGTCATGCCTATCAACTACAAATATGATGAGAACAAATACACTATAAACGACAGTAGTTTCAACCCTTTATTTTGAATGTTAAGGAAATGAACCTTGGACCTAGCTCAACCCCAAAAAGCTTAGCTCATGAGGGAGAAATTCTCAAGACCATATACAAGGAGACCAGGGAGACCTTATTCCAGTGATGTGGGATTCCAACAAAAATTCAACTATACTATTTTCACAAAAATCATTTATATATACAGATATATAGATTTTTGACCAATTTCATGGAATTAATACAAAACAAAATCAGGATGCGCGCACCTAATTGAAGAATTTCTTGCTACACACACAGAAATGAAAGAAGGGAAAGGATAGCTAGGTTAATATTAGAACATATTCAATCACCTGAACAACAGGCATCAATGTGGGTAGAATTTCATCACCAAACACATTAGAGAGAATGTCCAGAGCAGCCGCACTACATTTGCGTAAATTCCACACGTTTATGATGTCTTCATCCTATAATCAGAACAGGACACATAACACAGGTCTCAAAGCCCATTCAAAAGTGAGCATTGACTAAGAATTTCATTGGTTACAAGTAAACCACATACATCGTCTTCACCATCCTCAGAACCATGAAAACGTGAAGAATGAAATCGAGGTTTGATGTCCTGTCCACAATGATTTCCAGTGTAATTAATTTCGAGTTTCCAAAAGGATAAAATCAGTTTTTCAGCTGGGAAAAAAAAAGAAAGAAAAGAGACATGGCAACCAAACCTGATCACGATCTGGCAGAGATCCATCCTCCTGTAATAACGTAATAATGTTTGGTTAAGCAAAACAAATCACAAAATACTATTTCAGACTGATTTGAAATCCAAATATGAATCAGACACCCAACCTCAGCCTCCAAAAGCGACTCGTCGTCATCAGCATAAACCATGTTAGACAGCAAAACCTAAAAAGTGGTGCAGGAAATATTATGCTAATGCATAAGAATATGCTCTCACAAAAGACCCACATTCCCAGAAACAAAAAGACAAAAATAACTAGCTTGTGAATAAAGCATACCGGAATCAACCGTGGCAAGAATTCTCTCAAGTTTTCAGGCGGCAACTGAGCATCACAGTACGCGGACCTGTCAATGACACCCACATTAAATCATATTTGACAAGTGAAATATATTCATGATAAAAGATACCCAAATAATACACAATCTGTTCACAACATAATTAAACAAATAAAAATGTATTTCCTCTAAAAGCTCAAGCTTTTAGATGAGATGGTCAAGCATTTCAACATGGTATTACATGGCTAGGTCATTGTGCTTATCAATATTAGCCCCCTGCATTATGTTATCCACGCTCCAGTCGTTTAATCTTGAGCATGCAAGGAGTGTCAAGTCCCACACTGGTTGCGGGAATGAGTTGTGATCTCCTAATATGGTCTAGGCAGTCCTCCCCCTCAAGATCTAGCTTTTGGGATTGAATTAGGCTCAAGATCCACTTTTTCACATAATATCAAAGCAAGCATAGGCCCTGTGTTCGAGTCTTACCGCCACTCATTATCAAAAAGAATTCACGTGTTTGGTCAATAAGAAAGTTCCGGCCCGCAAGTGAAAGAGCATGTTGATGACATAATTAAGCAAATAAAAGTGTGATCTTTTTAATAGTTTAACATTTCAGATGATATGGTAACACTTCAACAAATTCTCAACCAGGAATAAGATTTTTGTCAAAGCAAAAAAAAAAAGGTAAAAGCAAAGACTACAAGCACCTAAGAACATAATTCATTCATGTAATATAATGCAACCACAACCATTAAAGAAGAAGATATAATAGGTTAGACTAGACAACCTCAATTAAATCAACCCTTTTCTTATAATAGGTGAGATCCTTAGATGCCATAACATTTTCTACGTAATTCACATAAGGAAAAATCAAGATCCTTCCGTGAGAACTCTTTTTTAGGCTCTACCACTCTTATTCCTCACATTACTACCTTTTTTATAAGGTAACATGATCATTCCTCATATTATTTCTATGCTACGGTTCCATATTGCAAGGTCACTGAATAGGTTAACAGTGTCATCAGAACTAACTTCAGACAACCAGTACTTCTAAACTCATCATCCCTCTAATATCTAAAACAATTCTCTGGCCCTTCCCTCCCCAAAAAGAATTTCCTTATCCCTCAACTCCCTATTCATAGATTTACTAACTATGCTCCCCTTCCATCAAAGGAAAGTACTTGCATAAATGATGCCAACTAGTTGAGATAAAGGTTAGTCGTTTTGAGCTCAATTACACGAAGGACCACACTTAACAAATTAGAGGTTATATGACGATAGATAGAGAATACCAACTTCTCTATAACAGATAAACTATTGATTACTACAATAAAATGAGACCAATAGACTAAAATTAATATCAATGCTTGCTATCAACAGACCCCAACCAGCTTGACATTAAGGCATAGTTATTGTATCTTCTCTCCCCATCTGTCCTAATTTATTTTCTATTTACTCCGTGTATCATAAAATGATTTAAATATTGTTTTGGAAAACATATCCTACGATAGTCTAGTCCAACTTCTTTGCCTACTCCCAATCCTGGCTAACATTTTTCTAACAAAATGAGCGTCTCCAAAACATATCACGTTGAAAATGTATGGGGCTCATGTGGGCTCTAATATTTTGCTTAGCTTTGAGACAAATAAATTTGAAAATTGAATTTGGTCCATTCAGGCAAATGAAACCTATGGATGCTTTAAAAGCAAGACACTGTATCCAATTACCAAAAGGCTATAAAATCTTACTGTCAACATAAGTACATAACAGGTCACCAAAGCTTCCCAGATCATGTTCATCAAAAGTACCATCATTATGGTACTATCATTCATTTTACCAACAAGAGAAATGAAATCTATTGCATAATTGTGAAAGATAATTTGTTCTGAAAGCAAAGGTAACTAAAGCATCCCAACATTATCTTCTTCCTTCCCCACTTGACAAGACATGATGCCAGTGGGAAATATACAACATTACAAAGCCCTATGCCTCAAAGGCTCCCGCCCATTACGGGGTAAGGGGGGTCGGATGTACGCAGCCTGACCCCTATGTTTAAAAACATAACGCGACTGTTTCCGGATGACCCACGATGAGCGTCGAAAGTTGCAATGACTAACTACTATTTCACAATTGAAAGAAGCGCAGACAGTTTAAAGAGCCATTTTGCTTTATTCCATCATACCCCAAAGCCAGTGGGAAATATGGATATTTTAAATGAAGCATCAGGGGAAGTTACCAAAATTCACAAGCTTCGAGCGCCACTTCTTCATCTGGGTCATTGTTGACTTGCAATATATATTCCAAAACATTCCTCAAGTGTGGCTGTGTGAAAGCATCAAAAGTTGATCAAGAACATGTAAAATAAGGGTGTTAGTTCCATGTTACTCTCAAGGAAAGACCACAAAAGCCGACAAACTGTTCAGAGCTTCCTTAAAACTCATTGCTTTTCATATATATATATAATACTTCCACAACGAATTTAACTTCATGCAGTGCCCATATATAGGGGATTAAGTATTTTGAAAATGATACATAGTTGATTGTTTAATTGATCAAAAGTTTACAAGTGAAGCTGCATTTTGCATCCAGCTCCCAAACCCAATAAGACAATAAATAGACCTTCTTGGTGCAGTTCATTGACATCTTTAGTTATTTAACTATTATTTTCATAATGTTTATCATACTTTATTTAAAATTTCACAAATTCTAGAAATCTGGACAATTATCCATACCTAAAAGCAAGTGTGAGCAGAAAAGAGATGTGACAAAGAGAATAGAACAATTTAGAATGAAAAGAGATGCACCTCCAAAACGGCAGGACGAACTTCAATTAGTTGAACAAATGCCGCACAAACCTGTTGAACAACACAAACTGAGTAATTGGTGGCAAAAAAAGAGAACTCTCTACAATGGTGAAATATGTAATTGACATCGGACAAAAAGAGTTCTAAAACCTCTTTTGCAAGAGAGCATGTTTGCAAAACATTGCATTTTCAGAAAAGTGTAATAAAACAAAACGTGATCAGCTAAGCAGAACAATCAGATCAACTGGCAAAACACTTTCCCTGTCAAGTAACCCTTGTTCGGATGGTGATTTATCATGATTTCATAATGTATGGTACTGTACAATACAATACAATGTTTTGATAAATTGTATGGTTTGCTACTGTTTAATGAATTTTGTTGTTTGATTTGACTACATGGTACTGCATTGTACCTGATAAATTTATAAAAATACCCTTAATTATTATAAATATTAAATTTATCAATATTTTTTAAACTAAACTTTTTTTAATAAATATATAGAATCAAGTTTTTTTAATAAATATATAGAATCAAGTCGGAAAAAAGTTAACATATCTCCAATCCATACGAACAACACAAGAAAATAAAAAAGAACAGTAAAAACGACCCTAAAAGAATAGACTGAAACGTCGGAGAAAAGACAGGAGGCGGAAGAGAAGCTTCAAAAGTTAATGTAGAGGAAATGAGTAATACATTTGTGAAAGCAGTAGATATAGATATATACGGAAAAGTTTAATAAAGAATAAAAGATAAATTAGCTTCATTTAAAATTAAGGATATAATTGGGGGGGAAAAAAAGAACCATGGGATACCACCAAATTGGTGATTTCAAACAGTGGGGGAGTAACTATGAAAAAACATACCATACCATGTAATTAATGAAACAATCAAAACAAGCGCAGTTCTCTTACTAACCATACCATACCATACCATGGACAGCCACCACCCAAACAAGCTTTAACAGACAACTGAATGTCCTACTCCCATGATACTTGACATGAATATCATAGACTAACGTGGAAAACATCCAAGTTGTAACACACATACAAATTTACCATCTTATGACCAAGCTAAATAACAGAAAGCAACTGATTGGAAAAGAACTCAGAAAGCAACAGCCCACCTAAAAGAATTCAGAAGGCAACAGACCATCTTCCAGATGTACTTCAAAGGACCACTTTAACCATTAAAATTTCATTACAAACTTGATCAGTGAAATAGAAATAAATTTCTTAATAGAATTAGTTCGATCAATCCATCTTGCTGAAGTGTCATAAATAACTGTAATTTGAATGATATTAATGGTGTCTTTTATTATGTACATCACTTTACTTTAAACATGCAACTCATAAGCATAAGTCACACCACCCAACAAGCAGGAAATACAACGTACTTATAGTCTAGTACTAAGCCAATGAAATTACAACAAAGCAAACTCGGCACTGATGAGGAGGAAGCAAACATGAAGATCAGATATTACAGCAGTCCCTTACCAATTTCCGCACTTCTGGAGCAGGGTCATTGGCAAGAAGAAACAAGCCTTGAAGGTATTTATCCATGGATAGATGCAAAACCTAAAACACGAACACCAACCAAATGAGCAAAGAGGTGAAAATAGCACACAGCAACAGAAAGTGAAACAAGTGGTTAGGTCAATTGGATGGTACTCACTTTAGGCATCAGCATTATATATTGATTCACAGAACTCAATGATAACTTTCTGAGAGAAGCATGAGGTGACTGGAAAAGCTGTTCATGAAAGATCAAGTTAGAATGATGCTATAACTCCAGCACTGAGTGACAAATTAACAGCTAACTATACGATAAAATAAGCTACCAAATCAAAAGCTGGAAAAATAAGTGAACAACAATAAGGAAAGAATTAGCATACCTGGAGAAACCTTGGAAGGAAAACAGTAATGGGTCGATCAGATAATCCAGAAATATCAGAATCAAGGAGTTGAGGGACATCCTCGCAGATCTGCAATACTAAAGATGTTCAGCATTCCAAACAAAGTGGATGACAACGATTTCATCTCGTGATTTCAAATCATGAGATGAAATAAGCGTTTGGACATGCAATTCCATCTCATGATTTCAAATCATGAGATGAAATCGTAAATTCTCCAAAAAGCTTAATTTGGGAATTTCATATCAAAATTTTACATTTTTCAAATACAAAAATTATTACATGAGTTTAAATTTTCTAAAAGAAATCATCATTGTATATTTTGGATATTTTTTTGCGAAAACGCCAAAAGAGTGATTAAATATTCACGAAATATGAAGATGATGATGTATTTACTAATGATATTGACCTACAAATGGCTCAAAGTGAAGAGTAGTACACTACAACTCATGTTCAATTTTATTTTTTTTATTGAACTAAAGTTCAACAACGGCAACAACAACTTATCCAGTAAAATCCCACAAGTGGGTTCTGGGGAGTAAAATATACACAAACCTTGCCACTACCTCATAGAGATAAAGAGGTTGTTTTCAGAAGACCCTCGTCTCATATTGAACTAAAGTTCAAGCAATAAAAATTGTAATTTTTTCCCACAATGGCAATGTGAAGTGCATTATACTTAGGTTATGAAATTTTGCTCATTGGATAAGATTGTATAAGAAATTAGGGCAACTTTGATAGTTTTCACAACTTGTGGAATATTTACATTTATGAGCAAAAAATACAACTTAAAAATCCAAATTACATATCCAAACAAAACTTTACCTTCACTTCGTATTGTTATATATCATGATTTCATCTTACATGGCTAAACGAGCCCTAAGTAGCTACAAACACAGATCTGACACATGTTCACTTTGGCAATTTTTACCGCGTTGACTGACAAAGTAAGGAGAAACAAAGATCATTACCTTTACAACATATCCTCAAAAAAAAACTTAGCAGACCTGAGGGTCTCATGTAATGGACACAATACAGGAGAAAAAAAAATTACTTTTCATTATAGTTGTTCAACAATTTGGTATATAGACATAGGCACCAAGGTTCACACTGCGTCCTCTGTCTTGGGCCATACAATTAAGTAAACTGTGTGCTAAATAACAGAAAATGGTACCTTTGATAAAGCATCCATGGCTCCTTCCACATGGTTTACGTCACTACTATCCAAACTACTGACAAGTGCCTGTAGCAACTCTGGCCATCCAGCAACTCCATCTATCTGTACAAGAACGCTAATGATGGTTCCAGCTGTAGACCTAATGTGTCTATCTGATGCACCTAGAGAAGGTAGCAACTCTGATTTTATGTATTGCTGGTTAGCAAGTGGCATGCTTTGGAATGCAGATCTCAGATTATTTTTCAATAGCAATCCAGCTGCTTGCCGAATGTCAATTGACTTCCCCTGTTATAAAGATCAACCAGATAGTTGAGAGGAAAACAAATTGTAGCTTTCCAAATATCATAGCACATTTAGGCCAAAAACAATTCCCATTGCATTGCAAAATGCAGAAGACCATCTTCCATCCATTAAACCAGATGTCTGTACAAGCCATCTTCTTACTGTTATGAAATCTACAATGTGCTGGCAACTACGAAAGTTAAATTCCTATGCAATAATATCAGGCAAAGAAGGAAAGAGAAAGAATTGACAGTATCCGACTTGGACTAAATGCAACATTTAAGTCTCATCGGTACTACCCAAAGATCAATCAACTATCAAGAAAGCACATAGGGATGACTTCGCTAACTCCATAAATAAGTCGGGTAACTTATGCAACAAATTAAGTTCAATACACATTGTCTAAAAGTCAATTGTGCTCATATAGTGACAAGAAAAAAATCAAATCAGAAACTATTTCGACAAGAAAGCTTCATACAAGGGAAACCTCGCTAAAAAGGAATCAATCCCCTAAAATTGAATTCATTCAGTAAGAATCAAAGAACTCTTTATCAACAAACTAAAAAAAATTCAAAAAGAAACTGCAAATAATGAGCAATTAACCTCAGCACGAGAGAAGATAAAAGCGAGATAGTTATTGAAATCTGGAAACTGAGAGTAGTGTTGAAGTTGTTGCCAAATCTGAGACTTATCTGAAGTCGGAGACATCTGTTGCTCCAATAATCCACAGATCTCTTTGAACCCTTCTTCTTGTGGCTGCCATGTTCCACTCACCGCCATCTTCCGATAACAGTGATCGGAGCTAACGGGATATTAATGTTTTTCCGATGAGTTGTTTTACAGAGAGAAAAAGAGAGAGTGACGAGACGAAAAGGCTTTTGTGGTTTTTCAAAAGAGGGATTTGGGGCATTTGTAGAGAGTGGGATCAGGTGTGTGAGGGTTTACGCTTTTACTGTGTGACTCAGTGGGACCCAATTGAGGGCCGTGTGGGTCAATGATTACCCTGCGAGACATGTGCGGAGGTTTAGTGGAGACTTGAGCCGCCCTTTTGTCCGATTTGTTTTATTCCTTTCTTCTTTTTTTTGTTTATTTTTTAAAAAATAATTAAACTTTTTAGATTTAACCATAATCACTGCAACCTTGGGGAAATCTTATTTATTTATTGTTCTTTTTTTTGGATATGACATGTCAGTTTTAAAGCACAGGATCAAAAGTTTGCATTAAGCTTTAGGCCTAAAGATCTTAGCTTTATTTTCGTCTAATTCAATTTTTTAATTCTCAAATTATTTATGAGTTTCAAATTAAGTTAACATTTCATCATAAATATTTTGAAAAAATGAATTATATTAAAATTTTAAAATATATATAATTTTTAAACATCATCAAGAATGCTCGGACAAATTTATTATTTTTGTAATTAATGTGATTGTACATTATTCAAAAAAATATAACATAATATTTTAATAAAGATTATTAATACACAATTACCAATGTCCATAATTCATTGGCAGAATTTGTTACGAAGCTTCATATGTGCAAAAAGTAAAAAAAATAATAATTACTAATTGTTCTTTAATAAAATATTTTCACATTATATGAATAATTTACTTCATGGGAGCATACATTTACGTATCATGATTAAGTTTTAAAGAGGAAATGGTTGATAAAATTAGTTGAATTCATAATCAGATGAATTATTTTTATATAAAAAATAAAAATTTGGTGTTTTAAAATTTTTTAAAAGAACTCGGGCAATTTTTGGCCCAAGAATAACTTTTTTATTTTTTTGGCAAAAATAAAATAAAAAGTAAATGAATACACACACTCTTTTTATACCCTGGTGATTAGTACTTTAGTTGTTGCTGACTTCTTTTTAACAACGGAGAAGTATTATTTGTTGATTTCCGTTTTCTTGAGATTTAGCTCTATGGTCCAATGTTGTGTACATAGTGGCCTACTTTGTTGAATAAATTTTTTTAGTTTGATTTATAAAATGAGGCAAAGGAATTTATATATATTTTTAAAAAATACATTAAGACATTGATTTATCGTTGTTCTTTATGTTGTCAAAGTGTGAGTAATTACAAAATCAGAAAAGAATATAACTATATGTTAATATTCATATAATTTTTAATTTTTTTTTGAAAAATACGTTTGAAGAAAAACACGTTAATAATATCATTTTTTTATAATTAATATGAAAAGTGCATTAAAAAATAATTGATGTAATATGCACTTTGACGTATATTTTGACTTGAATATCACTTCAGTAATAATTCTCCAAGAACAATTATTATGCGTTAATTATTATTAGTGAAGAGATTATTATATAATTTACTTTTTTTTTAAAAAAAAAACTCTTGTTAGTTCAATCAAATTGCCAAGTAAGAATTGCTTAAATAATTATTTTTTACATCTACCAAATAGTTTTTTATATTTTAATATATAATTTCATAAACATTAAAAGAAAAAAATAAAATTATCTATTCATTGAAATGTGAATAGTAAGAAAAAAAGAATAAAGTAAAGGAAAAAATAACTTTTATGAAAAAATAAATATAACATTTAGATTTATTATAATTAACGTATGCTTTCATTCAACTATTAGATAAATAAATTAATTACATAAAATATTTTATTAATTTTAATTATTTTGATGAATAACCAATTGTAAACACAAAGAAAACATTAAATTTAAATTAAAGAAATCATATGAATCACTCTATTAAAAATTGAGACATTCAATGAAAATAGTATTTAATCATAATAAATCGATTTAAGCCCAATTATTGTGCTGCGCAATCTTTTACTTATTATGACGTAATAATATCCATACCGTAAACGACATCGTCTTAGTGTTCGCTTCGGTAAGATTCGTCGGCGTCCTTCCGCTAATTCAAGAAAAGCGCATTTAGTAATAAATGTAGCAATTTTTATTAAATTAATAACAACGTCTCTCATCCAAAACCCAGCGTACAACCTCAACAAGCAACTTAATTTCAGGCCATTTGAGATCGTATCATTATCACCCTTTTTGTTCCAATTTCTACAACACTCCATAGATTTGGACAAAATCTGGTAAAAGGAAGCCGCTTTTCTTTGATTCTCAAACTGTAAGGTAAAGTAGTCAAAACCCAATTCAATAAAGTGTTGATCCTGATTAGTTTTCGAAAATGGGGTTCTAACTTAATCCATCTTTGATGCGTTTTCAAGATTTGTGCATTTCACTATTTAATCAGCTCGCGTATCCATCCCCTGATAATGTATTGAGTATGGACAGCAATTTCTTGCCGTCCATTTCTTTAAGAGCTAGCCGAAGGGCAGACCATAATCATCTTCAATCTAGAGGTAAAGCTAAATGTTGTGTTACTGATTAGTACATACTCTGTGATACACTTTCCATCTCGACACTATTCTGTTAGTTAAATGATTTTGAATGATTCGAAATTGTTGAAGTAATACAGAGAAATTCATTCTGTGTCCGCTGGGGCTATTTACAACTGGCCAATTAAGAAGTCTCATGTAACAGCCCGGACCTCACACGTGCATATATTGTCCGCTTTGCCAGCCATGGGTCGCCCATGCACTAGCGCATGGTTTTGTTTCTGCCAGGTTTCCCCGGAAAAAGTCCTATGCACATGTAAGTTCCAAGCCCCTTCAAATAGCCCAGTAACTCCCTCTCTATAGCCGATGTGGGATT
>JAOTQJ010000001.1:37451948-37462171 GCA_025642045.1 Solanum sejunctum | reverse complement strand
TGTCAGGCATGATCATTTCCACTGGATAAATCAAGTACATATGAATCGTCCCCTCAATGACATCCCATAAAGTTGGAACCACAAAGAGAAGCTCAAAAAAATTGCACACGAATTTACCGAATCCTTTTGACCTCAACAGTAAGAGATACCTTGTATCATATAATCACACAAGAACAAAATTACCTCTGACATTAGTTTTTTAAGTGTTATTTTCTACTCAAGTTTATCTTCAGCCATAGTGCACATACAACATCATCCTAATGCTAAATATACTTTCTAGTCTAGCAAATAGATGGATTGGAGAAAAAAGAGAAGGATCAAACAAAATTACCCATTCCAACCTCCAGGGTTCCCTCCTCCATCTCAATATTGTTTGGTGCAGAACCCATACTTAACCTGAATGTCACAATTAATGACAAGTTACAATTAGTATCAGAAAATGACACAAATATTTCATCCTTGATCGTCAGATCACAAACATCTACACCAGTGGTGAAGCAAAAAATTTCATTAAATAGGTTCAACGTCTACTATATATGAAAAAAAAAAGGTATAAACAGTGTAATTTTCCACCGAAGGGGATTGATATGAACTCCTCTGGCCTACCTGGCTCCGCTCCTGATCTACAGATGATCAAAATGCAGTTCAAAAAGTAGAGAAACGCATCCATTTACTTCAGTCAACATCAAATATGAATAGGAAATTAACGGAAACGCAAAAGTCAACGGTGAGATGGAACCATACAAGTAGAACTCATCAGCAGATTAGAACCAGATGTAAGTAGAAACCAAATCGGATTCCGGTGAATTGATTTTATCGAATCGCAAAGGAAGAAGAGAAGATTCGAGAATGGATCTGTAAAAGGAAACATACCTGTTCTTCTCAATCACAAATTTTGAGAGAGAGCAAGGTGGACCGTGGAGAAACGATACCGAGATCTAATGGCAGAGATTAATAATTGGGGACTTTTTGTTATAGATACATAGGTAGAAAATAAATATGAGACGTGAGATGTAATATGGAAATCAACATGTTACATGAATAAACCTGTTACTGTTTCAATTCGTTTGGTTCATTTTTTTTTTAATATTAAATTAAGGATTTATAAAATACATTAATATAATTTTAAATATTTATGTAAAAATTTAAAACTAAAAAATTAATGTACTTTTTTTTAATAATAGGACTCAATAAGATAAATAAATTTAAATCAAGGAAATATTTGTTTTTGTCCATAAAAAAGAAAAATACTTTGACACATAGATTTAGAGTTAGAATTTGAAAATTGTGATTTAATTAAAAGTTATTAATTAAATAAATTTGTAGGTAAATGTAATAGCTTAGTGAGTGTGATGTTCGGACATATTTACAAATAAAAGACTTTATAATGAATTTATTCAGAGAAATAATCATTTTAATAAATTATAAATATTAATTAATTAGCAAAAACACATTGTTAGGGTCACGGGATTCACGTAGAGTCAGTCCCAACGATTATTTCTGTATTTGTTTTACATAGTGTAGATATAGTCTAACTTAAGTGAAGTATTAAGTATACATCTGAGATTTGTTTACTTCAAAACTCAATATAATTTAAAATTGTCAAAATTTGTTGAATTTAGAAAAACTGTAATAGATGATACTCCAGAACTCCAAATGTGTTGCTCAAATAAGATGGTGACACGCCAGTTGATTGGCCCGCGGGACCAACAATAAGCCGTGGCCCCCTCCAACACTTGCAAGTATTTTGGACTGCAATGTTGTGATTTGGAAACGCTCTAAATATCTGATCTGGGCCCAAAAAATAGGAGTATTAGTGAAGAGAAATGGATGATTCATTTTACAATCTACTCAAAAAAAATTCTAGTGTACTAAATTATAAATACTTTTTTATGACGAAAATTTTAATATAACTTTATTTAAATATTACAAAAATCACTAAATCACACAATTTTACTTGAGCATCGCATAAAGTCCCTGAAAGAAATTATATATATGATATATATGATACTTAGCCAAAATTTAGTGATTTTTTCAATTATTAAATATGCTTATGACTTTTCTTGATACTTAATGGCATGACTTGTCAAGCTCCTAGTTCTAAATTCTAAAAGCATTTATGTGTTTGAAAAATATTTATTTATTTTAGAGAATTGAGGTGTTTGATCAAAAGTTTATTAAAATAAAAATAAAATAAAAAATATTTTTGAGCAGTGACATAAGGTATTCTTGGAAGTTGAAAAAATATTTTTTTCTCATTAGTACTTTTGGAATATACAACAACAACAAAATATAGATTCAACATCCAGATGATTTAGAAGATGACGTGTGCTAGATTATCTATGGTTAGAATCAGTTCAACAAAATTAGCTTTGATCAAAGTGCAAAATTGTACATCCCAGAGTATTATTGTCTGGGCAGATTTTGGTTCATACTTAAACCTAATCCAACGATAATAATTTGCGTTACTCTTGAATGAAATGGCTACTAAGTATTCAACGATCGATTAAGATAAGTCTCGTAAATGAGTTGATTTTGCATAATTAATGATCCACGTTAACGGTTACATGTCCACAATCATCACTAAAGTCAACTTGTACTAGTGATAATAATGAGCAAGCATGATAAACGGTAATAAGATTAGATTTTATCTCCGTCACCATCGCACCCCCAACCGTAGTTCCAAGCCCAATCGCCAACCATCATTTATAACTCATGTGATTTCAAAACATTGCAATTATAACTCATCATCCGTTACAAGTAAACACATGTGTTTTTTTACATGGCTAGAGAGAATTTAATAAAAAAAATTATGCTCTATTAAACTTCTTACATATCTACAATCACAATAAAATTCAACGTGTAAATAGTGATTATTAGAAACACTTGAATGTGTATTAAGTTTTTTATACCTATGTGATTTTAAAACATCATAATTTGTATCTCGTACACACATGTCCTTTTGATTATATTGTCTATTGTTTAAAAGAATTTAATAAATATTCATACTCTATTGAACTTCTTACTTATTCTACTACATTCATAAACAACTTCCCAGCATCAGAAATTAATACTCAATTATTATAATTTATTTATCCTTGATCTCTGAATATACATTTAATTATTTGTTCAAGTCATAAATCTATAGATAAATAGAATGAACCTTGGCTAAATACAAATTTATTGTTCTCAATATTATTAAAAATATTTCAAATTGGTTAGGCAAACGCACACTGGTATTGATGTTTTCAATAACAACTCTCCAACTGGCTAACAGTGCATTTAAGAATTCAATTTCATTTAATTTGTTGACCCCCAAAAGTACATATACTAGAATGAAGATCCATCAAACTAGATGGTACGAAGTCGGCATAAACACTAACTCAATGGACCAGAATAACAATTAGTTTACTTACACATCAGCAGTTGCCTAGCCAGAAACGCCACATATTACAACACACCCCCGCTGCTTCAACCGTTTGGTTTCCTTATTTGTACGCTCGGTTTTTTGTCACACGCTTAGATATTCACTGTGCCCAAATAAAATATGGCCACATCTCTCTCGGTTCGGCCTAACCGCACCATCATCGGTAGTGACCCGGCCGGTTCAGCCCGGCCTACTCTAATCCGCCGCCGTCCAATCTCCGCTCATTTGCCGAAAATTCCGAACTCCGATAGTTCCTGGCGGAGGCTGGCGTTTGCTTCTCATCGCCGGAAATTGGACACCGCCGTTCAAGCAGGTTCTAGAGCTGACGATTCGGCTCCTTTCGAGATGTCGGTAGAGAATGCCCTGAAGTTGTTAGGTGTCGCTGAGGGTGCGAGCTTCGATGATATTCTTCGTGCCAAAAAATCAATTATTTCTTCTTGTAAAGATGATCCAGATACAATTGCGCAGGTCTATGAGTTTATTCTGCTTATCTTTTCTTCAATTACTGCAGAATTGTTGTTTTCTAAGTACCTTTTACTGATAATTAGTTGCTTCCCTGCTTATCGTGTATATTTTGTGCATTTGGAACTCCATAGCTCTGTTTGAAAATCTTATTGCTAAGAGGTATTAGTGAGTGTTTTGGGTTTTGACCTGTACTGTATTGACTAGATTGGAACAATGATTAGTAGGCTAAAAAGTGGGCAAATCCCAATGTTTTGCTTTGCCGTGTTGATACTGGACTCTGGTTGTTCTTGTTGTTATATATAATACTGGAAAAGCATATGTGTCTCTGTAGCAACTGCCATTGTTTGTTGTTTTATGTAAAGTAGTCATTAATCAATCAATCAACTATACCTCAGTACAAAGTTACTCATGATGGGATACATGAAGAATCTTACATCCGTTCTAGCAAATTAATGTCTAGAGGATTCATGATATATTATGACTATTTTTATTCGGATCCTCAATCTACCTCCGTATTTAGTATTAGGACCAGCTATTTGAAATTCTCCATGGTGGAGTTATTTAAACAAGCATAATGTTAGAACTGTTAGAAGAAAAAGAACAGATCTTTGAGTTCTAATTAGTCTTCTGTCTTTTTCCTTCTCTACATCTTTGTGTTACTGACTATGAGAAGCGGAACCTTCAACAACTTTCAGGTTGAGGCTGCATATGATATGCTTCTCATGCAAAGTTTATCACAGAGGAGATCTGGAAAAGTTGTGGATAATAGTGTACGCTTTGCTGATGTTAAAGCTTCTAATGCTTCTGGGATGGGATCAATGCCCAAATGGCTGCAGACGACTGTCAAGAGCTCACCAGTCTCAGTTGAAGCACCAGCTGCTAAAGAGTTAGGTGTTCAAGCAGGAGTCTATGGAGCCTTAATGGTCTTAACATATGTGAATGGAGCCTCAACGCCCGTGGGAGTATCATATGGAGCTGATGTTCCTGGACTAATCTTAGCCACGAGCTTTGGAGCCACTTTGTACTTCATGACCAAGAAAAATGTCAAGTTGGGTAAGGAAGATAGGTTGCTTTTCTTTGTTTCACTTCTAGGTTAAATTAAAAAATCTGAGAGTCCAAATAGAGACATCAGTATGCAATTTCAGTCATGCTTAGAGTAATGGCCAGCCTGTTGCTTGAAGCTACTAAGGGGCTGAAATACGAGTACAATAAAGGAAGAAGGAGCTTTCTGATGCAACTAGTATATTTGACCCTCACACATCTCCCTATACGTGTTAAGTTTGTTCATAGACATTCTATGCTAACTGGATCTTAAGCATTATCTTTGGATCATTTTAGCTTTAACAATTATAACTTACCCTCAAGAAAACTGTAACTCAGTTCGGATCCTTATCATATGCATTTCATAGCCAAAGCTAGTTTCAACTTTTAACTTGTCTAATAAAGAGACCTTGTTTCCATGCACATGCTATTATGCATTTACAGAGAAAATCTTTTTGCATCTAACAAGTGTCTTTCTCTTCAATAGTTATTAACATAATACAAGGATTTTTATTGTGTTGCTATTTTTTTTTTAAAAAAATTAATAGGGTTGGATTGTCGTTGATTATTGAATGTTGATAATGAACATACATTTTGGTCTTCAACTCCTAATACCCCCAGTAAATTAAAGTTGTTGACTCTGTGATGAAGACCTCCTTTTATATTTTCCCATAAATACAAAAAAACTACGTGATGGCTTGGTTTGGTGAGAGTTATTGAGGTGAGAATTAGGAATACTTATCATGAAAAGTAAATATGAAAGAAGCTTGTCACATGTACATCAATTCTTCAGGTGTTGTGAACTGAAGAATTTTTGAGTACAATTATTTGAAGAAATATTAAAAAAGGGATAAAATAGGTTCCTTAAAGTTTGTGTCTCGAATTTGAAAAATAGGTAGGAAAGATCACATTATACAATTTTTCCATCTCACAGAAATGGAAATCATTTTAAGGTAGTTGAGAGTGGAGACCATGCTTTTTAAAAAAATTGAAAACAGGTTTATATAATTCTTATAGTATATCATATGGCAATGACATGAGTAGTAGCTACATAAAAGCCAATGAAATTTTGAAGGAGTTGATATGTGTGGAAGTACTGGCTTCTGGATAATGCAAATGAGACACTGGAAATACCACGAGTGGAATTGTACTGAGTTACGATTCCAATTAATGTTCTATATCATCTGAACTATATTTCTGCCGAAAAAATATTTGTAGAACTAGATATTGACGTTTTGAGAAAAAGTGACACAAGCTTTACTTGTGAACAGGGAAAGCAAGCGTGATAACAATTGGTGGGCTGGTTGCTGGTGCGGTGGTAGGTTCAGCAGTAGAAAATTGGTTACAAGTAGACATTGTCCCCTTTCTGGGTATACACACTCCTGCTACGGTTGTTAGTGAATTTATACTTTTCTCACAATTTCTGGTCTCGTTGTATCTGATATAGGGGAACTCTTAAGGCTTGTATGAACTGCTATTGCAAGGTCTGGCTATTTGTTGCCTACTCAGGTTCTTATCTAGGACCAGTAATTTGTTAAATGTACAAAAGTATGTTTTTAAAACTCTGGAAGTCCTGATATTTGTTTTATAAAGCTAGTATAGATTCTTAGTTTTACTTCTTCTTTCTTCTATCAACTGTACCTTAATCCCCCGGTTTGTTCTGATATAAATTTGTGGCTTACTATGTTTTAATTTGGATTAGATGTATTCTGAATATCTTCTCACAGAAAAGTATATTGATTATAACAAGTTGGGACTCCTGCAGTGAATTGCAGTAGTTAACTCCTTTGAAATCAATCCATTTAGAGTATGCTTTCATTTATTCTGTTAAGATTAAACTCTGTTTGAGGTTAGATATTCAGTAAAGGCCAAGTCAAGAAAATGGCCTACTTTTAATTTGATTCATAGCATTCTATGACTAATGGTTTGAAGTTATGACGTGGTTTTCCTTTGGCTCCCAATTCATGCATATGGTAATGAAGTCTACATATGCAAATGGTAATGGAGCAATACCATTTTCATTTCTTGCTGTTGAACTTCTGCCTTGCCTGTCTGGCAATTAGGACCTTTGAGCCAAAAACCACAGTTGCTTGATGATAAGCACAGACCCAATTTTTCAGTAGCTTTGACTGAACAAACAATCCAGAAAAGGGGGAATCAAAAACTATCCAATGAAATCCGGCCTTTGACCTTCAATAAACTCAATCACGAAAACAGGTGACTACATCTCAGCAAGCTGCTTTGATGCCACCGTAATATACAAACTAACAATTCAACCTATGCATAAAATTAGGGAGTCTAAACCAGCCGAAGTCATCTTTTGACATCTTCACCAGCTTGGGAGCTCTCTATGGATGGCGCGTTACCAACTTTCTCACCACTGCTAAGTAGCTCATTGTACATTGTTTGTGCTGCACTGGAAAATTCTGCTATAGACTCAAAAACCCTGCAAAATCCAGTCTGAAAGCCGTTCAGAGTGATCCGCTGAGTTTCTTGCATGCATTTCTGGTGTTCTTCCTTCTCTAGATCAACCTTTTTCCTGAAGTTGTCCAGCAAGCCTTTCCTCTCCTTCAGATACTCAGCTCTATGATCAATTTGGAGCTCTGAGCTTCGGTCCGTGAGCTTGAACTCATAACGCTTGTTCTCTACCTTTTGGAATGCCAGTGTTTTCCTATCTAATTCTTTAGACATGCTGTCGACTTTTCGCTTTTGTTGCTGTTCCTCCCCCTGCTGAATCCACAAAGCTCTTACATCCTTCCCGCAGCCTTTTAGGGCAACAGAAACTGCTCTATCTGGCAACTTGTTCATAGCAGACAACCAATCGTGACAAATCATGAGAAGTGGAGGACCATTAGCTGGACAACCTGGAGTTGAACTCCTACTTTTAGAGTAGAATTCAACTTCGGGGACTGTGAACTTGGACAGCCATCCATGGAGTGCCTCCACATAAGCCTTCTGGGCAGCAATATAATCTTGGAAGCGAGCACGCCAATTCTGAAGCTCTACGTCAAGCTGGAGCGTGGCTAGCCGATGAGAGTCATTGCAGAACTTTCCATATGTAGGACAGGTGAAACTTTTCACATCGAATATAATCTTGTATTGGATTTCATGGGATTCCAGCATAATCTTCCAAGTTCTCATCATACTGTATCAAATAGGCAAAAAAGGGTAAATAAAGTCGGTAAATGAAGATCTTGGATTAAGTGATATTTTGTTACCCAGGTAACTCCTCATTACCCCTGAAGCAGTTCAATGATTTGAGGCTGCAGTTCTTCATCCCGTAGTTCGTCAATTCTTTTTGATATGGTCTCTGCACTTCGAATTGTGACTAGGATCCTGCTATATAGTTCTTTTACTGCTGCTCTGGTTTTGTCGGTTGTCCGTCCTTCATCTCCTCTGGCATCATGATTTTTCAGTTGATTACACTTCTTCTCATATAATTTCCAAGTGCTATCTCCAGCCTGAGGGTGAGTGTAGATGTAAGGAACTGAGCCAAAATGATCAATGGAAAGTGAAATAATGACGGCACTTGACAACTGAATATAGTAGTAAAGACGTTCCATGAACTTGAAGCATTGTTTTAACCATGTGGAGTGTTGTTCCCCTAATAATAGCCCAATATAGGTAAAATATCCTTGGAAGTCTAGAGAAAATCAAAGTATTGGTCCTGCAGTAGGACTTGTGTCAGTCTAATAACAAAAGTACTTGAACATATTGATAGCATATTGACACGTCCCGCCGAGCAAATTGACTAGTGCCGCACGGAAGTTCTAGCGTCTAGGTCCGTGACAACATGCCAAGTACAGACAAAATGACAAATACAGATGTTCCAGGTCCCATAACAACCACCTGGTGGTCATATCAGAGATCTCAAAAGTATAATTAGCCACTAACATTTGTGTAATCTTCTGCAAATTTGAGAAAAATGCTGATTGACATAGGTGTGAGGCAGGCTTCATAGTGTTCTTATGTGACAGAAGATGTTATATGACTTGTTTTGGGCTTAACTATTGCAGAGCATATCTTCTTCTAGCGAGCAACTTTTAAGGATTCAATAAGAGAGTTTTCATATACCTTAACCTCGTCATACAGCTTTTTCTCCCAAGCATATAGCCTTCCTAGTGTCAGCAAATGGCTCCCAGAACCCATTCCACCATAGTCATCAAATAGATCATTCTTGAATTCTGTCCATGTGGAAGAACTTTTGGAACTAGACGCTACGAGACTCTTGCATGATGGTGAACGAGATGCAGGAGACTTCCAAGTAATAGCTGGGATGATCTTTGTTGAGTTGTCTGCATAGATGAGATAATTGAACAAATTCAGAAAATAATGAAATCTGAAAACCTCAATACATACTCCACAACTAAGTCCAATAGATAAGTTCAGTAATGTAACACTCATCAACAGAACAACCTATATCCCACACAGACCAGACAAGACTATTCTCTTATCCTCAGTATCACTAAAAATGTGAAGTAAATCATGAGGGACTTAGATACTAATAGGGTGAATAATCTTCACAAAACCTCCATGGGGTCAATAGGGATATGAGTTTTAAACGAGTTTCAATGATTGGATATCACCTTGCACTTTGCTTCTCAAGAGGAAAAAATTTTCCTCTATAAAAACAATTGGATGCCACTTTCTTTTCCAGGGAAAAAGATTATCAAGTAAGACGAACTGCAATAAAACTTGTTAGCATTTCCTAGTGGAACCAAAATCCAATTAAAGAAGCCAATAGATGTAAAGCAAAAGATTATCATGTAATCCCAGTAGCAACATATTCCTAACAGGAAATAGTACTGGAGCCAATTTCAACAACTGAAAAGGAACATAAACCTAGAGGAAAAGAAGATATTTCAAGAAAAGTAATACACTGAAAGATTAGACTATGTTGAAGAATTTCAGAATGAAATTTCTCACTCAAAAAATGTCAGCAACTTATTTTATAGTATGCTTTACCTTTGGGTTCCCCTAAATTAGGCTGTGAATGTACCCAATTTGCCTCCAACATCCTTGATACTTCCTTGCCAGCATCATAAGCCTTGACAAAATGGTCTTCAATGTCAATCAGTGCTTCAAGTAGCTCCCTCCCTTGTAATGGATTATCCACAACTGTCAAACCTTTTTTCTGTTCCTCTTGGTTTACATTAGCAGTATGCACTGCTTGTTGTACAACTTCAGTCCCATTTTCTCTTTGCTCCATATTTTCTTTTTCTTTAGTGGCTACTACCTTGTTCTCTTCCTTCATTCCATTCCCTACTTCCTCATCTTCATCTTCATCTTC
>JAOTQJ010000001.1:37405561-37427744 GCA_025642045.1 Solanum sejunctum | reverse complement strand
AAAATTTGTGTTATATGATTCCATTACGTCGGAAATCGATTATTAAATTATCAGAAGAACTATATTATCATCAAATTAAATATTACAACAACAATATGAATTTAATAAAAAAATAATAGAAAAATGATGCATGAAGATCTTATCATAGCTTGTAGAGATAAAGAAGTATTTTTGACAGATCTTTTAAGAAGAGAGATCAAAAGTGTATATTTCAATTAATTGAATGCACTTAATTAAATAGTAGAGAGATCAAAATTTTTAAAAATCAATATTTTAAGGATTGAAAACACAAAATTCCCTTTTGGATATGGGATAATATATACAAAAAGATATGCAGATAGATACATTTAAAGATGAATCTAAAATGGGGTCAATATGAGATGCTAATTGATTAGTACTACTAATTATTTACCTAAATATCACAATCATTGCAAGTCAGCATCTAATTGCAAGAGTCAACAACAGGGATTTTGGTTTTCATAATGGAAAACAAATCTTAGAAAATGATTGGATTTCATACCAAAAGTTAACTCAATAGAATTTGGTATTGCTAATCATAGATATTAATCTTTTGAAAATTATTGCAATTTTCTTGGTGTCCAACCAAGCAGCAATCTTGGACCATATTTATTTCAAGATTAATATTCTAATTTGTGTTTGATTACACATCTACTTATAATAATATGCTTTTTTCTACATACTATATGTCATGTCAAATCTATTTAACCTTTGAGAAGAGGATATTATTTACTCCATTATTTATACTGATTTATTAGTTTGTCATTTCTTCAAATATTGACACTTCTTACCAAAAAATAAATAAATATGTGCGATAATGTCTTTGAATTTTTGCAGCGTTGCTATGCAGTGACATAATAATAGTACTTGAGTATTCAGATAATATAAGTTGAAAGGTCTTCTAAATATTTACTGTATATATAATGCTAGGTCCACGCCTATTGCCAATTTGTCATTCTATTTAATATATTAATCAAAAGACAATACACAACTATGAAGCAAAAACAACAAAAATAACAAATGGGGCTGCTTTATCGGGTGGATCGGACGAATAATTTTATTTAGTGGCTTAATTTATTGAATATTAATTTTAAAATTTATTAATTCATTAGCCAATTTATAAAATATCGATTGATTTGATAACAGATTAACAATTATCGAATGGTTATTGGGCGATGTATTAGTAACCCTTAATCTCTGTGGTACTTTTTTTCTGGATGAACACATAGTCACACCTTATGAAAAAATAATTTTTTTCATTATTTTAAATGCAATGAATCTGTGAGTAGTGAAAGAAAAATAATAATATTAAAAATATTTAACACTTGTCTTACATAAAATGAATAAGGCAAAATATATACAGTTATAGAAAAATAAATGATATTTAGGAGTTAAGACTAACAACAAAAAAATCTATAATTATCCTTATATATTATGATGAAATATTAAATAAAACTAATATGCCTAAAATAAAAATATAAGTGTGATAATTTGTAACCGATTAACGGTTTATCCAATAGGAAAATTGAATAATTCGCGTCCAACACCAATGAGTCATTAATTATAAAATTTTAATCTGATCTCCAACCATTTATTCGATCAACCAATATCAATAAATCAATTTTACGGTTGGCTCATTAACTCCGGTTCGATTTTGAACACTCGTAATAATAAATATGAGATAAACTAATACTGTAGATAGAATAATAGAATATGATTCAAGAAAATTGATCAATTGATTCCATTATATTCTTTTGCTTCTTGAATAGTTCATCACAGTGCTTGAAACGTGAGGAAACAATATTTCTTATGTATAGCAATATTTCTGGTAAGAATTAGTTGTAAAACAAGAATTATGTGACAAACCTATTTATTCATTGCTAATATATAGGTAAGGTATACTTGGTCACATTCTTTTCACTTAGATTTTACTTGCATTTTATTATTTATACATAGTTATATTTGACATTGTTGTCTTATATTTGGATGAAAATGAATCATAATAGTGAAGCAGAGGACACTTCAGTACAAATGTCATCCCCAAGAAGGTTAGTCTTGGATACTGAACACTAACTTTATGAACCTATACTTTTCATTGAATTTAAGTTATATCACTTGTAAAAACAATGCAAAAGTCAAAAATTCCAGTTGAACAATATAAATAAAAACATAGAAAATATAGTTCAATTCTGAGTAGCTACGTATATTTTTTGAAAATTGGGATTTTTAACCATCATTTAATGTGTCAGGTTGAGGGGAAAAGTTGCAGTTATAACGGGTGGTGCGAGAGGAATAGGAGCAGCAACAGCAAGAGTTTTTGCAGAAAATGGAGCTTATGTTGTGATTGCGGATATACTTAATGAACTGGGCACAAGTCTAGCTGAATCTATTGGAGGTCGCTACGTGCAGTGCGATGTTTCCAAAGAAGAAGATGTGGAATCAGCTGTTAAAGTTGCAGTTGAATGGAAAGGTAGATTAGACATCATGTTCAACAATGCTGGAATTGCAGGCTTTGGAGGAAGCATTACTAATATCAAGATGGACCAGATGATGAAACTCCTGGCTATAAATCTTTATGGCATCGTACATGGCATCAAGCATGCTGCGCGAGCAATGATAGCAGGCAAGTAGCTTAGGGGCCAAAAAGAATGTTCTTTTTGTTTCATTCTTCGTCTGTTTTATAAAGAATGTCACAAGATGGTTAATTTGTGCAGGCAAGCATGGAGGCACAATCATATGCTCATCAAGTTCTGCTGCAATTATGGGAGGATTGGCGTCTCATTCCTACACAACGTCAAAAGAGGCAATCTTAGGACTTGCCAGGAGCACAGCTTGTGAGTTAGGGGTTCATGGGATTCGAGTTAATTGTATTTCTCCTCATGGTGTCCCTTCTGATATGCTTGTGAGTGAGTTTCAGAAGTTTCTTGGTAATACACAACTGAGGTCTAATGAAGTGAGTTCACTTGTGGGGGAAAGAGGTAGTCTATTACGTGGGAGAGGTGGAAGATTAGAAGATGTGGCACAAGCTGCGTTATTTCTAGCTAGTGATGAATCTGGTTTTGTAACTGGCCACAATCTAGTGGTTGATGGGGGTTATACTTCTGCTTTTACTCATTTGAGGTTTATATACAATGATTGAAGAAACAACAGAGAGAGTTATTCCTCTATTGTTTTGATAAATATACTACTCTATTTTTCTGTTCAATTGATGATTTTTCTCCACAAAGTAGTTCACCCTTTCACCTCTTGTTACTTGTTTATTGTACATTTGTCCACTCCTTGCGAACATGTGTAGGTACAAGAAGCCTATTTACTATACTTTGAGTATGTATATGTGTATTCTTCATAGACATCGAAATCCTGAAGGATCAGCTTGGAGGTTACTACCCTAAACTCTAACTTGTATCTATATAAAGAGTATTATATTTCGAGGGATCTCAAATATCCCACAAATTTAGGAGATATTCATGAAGAGATTAAATAGAATGTCAAAATCTTGAGAGACGAATCAAGGGAGAAACAGACCCACAATGTGTATCAATAACATTATGTTTCTTCATATTTTATTTTTGATTGCAATTTATTTTCTACCACTTTAAACCCCTCTAAAATCATTTGAAATTTAGTTGAGAAAATACACTATTACTTTTATGTCTTCTATCACATTTTGTTCTTGATTTGTCACTATTATTAACTGTTACAGTATCATTTCCTAATATGTTTTTCAAAATATAATTATATGTATGTTTCACATTCTACTCTTTCGTATATGTCATGCATTTTAAGAAAAGAAAAAAAACACTATATAACAATCATGTTTAATAATGCTTAATATTTTTTTGTTATTTTTTCTACGTATTGTTAATTTCTATCATTTGTATACACTACTCCTTGCTCTCATATACTTACATGCATATGAACGTGTAAATAACCATCTTTCTCTGCTTTACGCTTCATATTACATGATAAAATCTAAATATATATATATATATACAAGTAAACCTATTAGTAAGAATTTATGAAAAAGGAAAAGTGACTATTAGAAGTAGAATATTTATGCCACTTATTAGTAGAAAAAAAATTGTATACAAACCATTTATTGGGCTGTAAGAACACGATTAATAAACTAATCAACATTACAAATGCATTTGGCATGATTTATTAAATGAAATGTATATATAATTGGTAAGCTGTTGCAAGTATTTGAGAGAGTCTGCATATATAATATTATAGAAGAACATGTTTGGAACAATGGACAGATGTTGCATAGGTGAAAAGAATCTATTCACAATAGGAATGGAATAAAATTAAAAAATAATCATTTTTCAAATTTATATATATTTAATAAATATTATTATTGCAAAGTCTAGAATGTCCTGACATTTCACACAATAATTATTTTTCGCACAAAATTGAAAAGTGGCTAGACAATGTTATTGCATAACCATACGATAAAACAATAACAATTTACCTAGTAAAATTTCACAAGTAAAATCTAAAGATAATAAAAATATACACAATCTTATCAGTTATATAAGTATCTGTTAGAGAAATTTTGTAACTGGTGATGACTCTTTTTGCTTGAGGCTTTGGAGATTTTTATTCCCTTCCTAATAAAGTGGTAAATGTCTTCAAGGTGCTCTTTGGGTGTATAGGTTTTATTTATTGATGCTAATATTTCACACTATAACATATTAAAAAAAAAGTTAAATTTTTTTAGTTAGATTGATTTGAATTTGTTTCATCAAAATTTATTATTATTTTTGCTCTTTGAATTTTAACAATTAACATCAAAATCTTCTTCAAATAAGCTCAAATTTGAATCATTCTATTTATTCCCCTATATCATCAATTTGTCAAAACAATAATAATATACAATATTTGTAATTGAAATAAATGTAAAATCATGTGTGACTGGCTTCTCTCTCCCCCCCCCCCTCCAGTAAAATAATAGTAATAACAATAATGATTTTGTTCTTTAAGATTCAACATTCAAATTTACTTCAAAGAAACTTAATTTTGAAACATAAACTTCATGTATCATGATGAATAAAATTCAAAAATCAATTTATCAAAATAATAATAAATTTATTATTCTTTTTATGTATGTCTGCACTTCAGTTTTGTATGATCAAATTATATGTAAAAATTAGATAAAATTTTAATCGTGCATGCATGCTTTCAAAAGCAGAAACAAAAGAAGTGAAAGAAAAACATTCCTTATATCTAAAGTTACCTAATATTGGATATTCGAAAAAAAAAAAATATACAACGTGATTACCAGTTAAATGGGGCGAACACAATAGGAAGCTCCATGAAGTTTTTTGCCCGAAGATTGAGTTCTGATGAATTGACTTAAGAAGGCCCAATTAGAAGCCCGAAATTGAATTCAGATCCCAACTATATAACTGTCCTAGCTACAAAGACATTCGGATCCTCCCGCAGAACCCTATTCTCCTTTCGGAGCAATATTTCTCCATCCAAGTTCCAACGGCAACGTTTTGGGGTTAGGGCTTGAAGGTACGTGAAAGTACAACAATGGCATTTTGGTGTAGAGTGAAGAATTCCAACCTCAAAAACCTATCAATTCATCTAAAAAGGTGTTATTTTGAATGCCATAGTTCCAATTTGCTCATTGCCAGTGCTTCACACCCTTTAGCTCGAGTTCTCAGTAACTCCAGCTTAACTATCCCGAAGAGTCCATTCGAGTTTTCACAAAGTGTCAGGTGTTTCGCTGCACCTGTACAGGTACCTAAGTAGTCAAGATCATGTAGTTCTTTTTGTCAATGGATACGCATACAAATCTTGCGTGTAAGTTATCGGTGTAATTGGTTTGGCAGGCGAAGACGAGGAAGGAAGAGAAGGATACGAGTGGTCCTAGATTGAATCGCGAAATCAGAGCAGATGTTGTTAGGCTTGTTGATGACAACGGTGATTTTATGATGAACTTCTACTTTTTTTTTCTTTATAATTGTTGTTGCTTTCTATTTGTTTCATGAATAAGGAAAGTCGAATTTTTATGAAGCAAGACGCTGAGTTCGTCATACTATTGTATTGTACTACAGTAAATATTGTGCTTAATGTTGAGGGAGATATGATTTTTGTGGAATTGGCTTTCTGAATTTCAATACGATTGTCGTATCAGATGAAATCATGAGAAACAGCTCTCTTTGTGGAGCTCAAAAATGATAATGAAAAAGACAAATTTCTAGGGGTATGAATATTTTACCGGCATATCCATAACTAGAACACTCATTTTGGCATGTTATGACTACAGTTAATGGAACAGGAAGTGTCATGTGATTGCGAATAGCAGGATAGAATTGTTTGACCACTTGTTTGTTGTGCTAAATGGAACAAATTCAAAAGGAACACTTTAGTTGCTTTATTTTTTAATTGGTATGGTTGAAAACATAGCAAAGAATTTTAGCAGAGAACCAAGATATCAGGAAGAGTTTGGTGCTGGGTTAACATGTGCAGAAGGTTGAAAGCTTAGCGAACATTTGAACAATTCTTTATGCATCACAGAAAATATCAAAAGGTTGCAAAATTGTTGGATGCTCTAGTACATAAAGCATTAGATATTGTATTCAAAGCGTTCTTACTTTTGAAATTCTGGACCAAGCTAAGGAATCCTGTCATCAAGTTTTTGATATGCTCTTCAAGAACTCTCCTGATTACAAAACCAGTAATCATGTGAATGTAAAATTTGAACTGTAAAGCTGAATCTTGAAGAGTTTGAAATGGTCTAAATCAGAGTAGAGAATCAATTCTAACCTATTCATAAAAGAAAAAAATTCTGAGCTGCAAAAAAAAACTTAGCATATGTTTGCTTTGCCTAGACTTCTGTGTCAACAAGCCTGTGACCTAGTTATTCGTGGACTTTTTCATTGTACACCTTTCTTGTATTGTACCCTTTTCTTGTATTTCTCTACCACAAATTCTGTTTGAAAATATTATAAGGGAGCTTTAGTACTATGAGTTTCCAGTCAAGCAGTTCCTGTTGTTCAAACTTTTATACTCATATCTCAGAATTCTGTGTTGTACTAGTTGCTATTATGATACAGTTTTTGTGTAGGTCTCATTCTTTGCATTTTTGCAGGTCAACACCGCATAATGTCAATACGTGAAGCTTTTGAAATTGCAAGAAGCCTCAATCTTGATTTGGTGGAGGTAAAGAAGTGTCAATTGTGAGACTCATTTCATGTTACCAGTTTGAAAAATAAAATGAAATCATGATTCTTGGTACAGTAACAAGCGCGATACTACTGATAGGAAAGTGTACTAGGATAAGCTAACGCAAGCATCAAATTAGTGCTTATTATAACATGAAAACACTATAAAGAAAATAAACTTTTTTGTTCAAGACCTTTGTACCTTGATATGGTGATGACTGAGCAAGTCGGTCATATTGAATTTGCTTGTTTCTAGTTGATAGGGACCATTGGTCCCTAGATCATTCTTCCCTTTCCTGAATTCTGCACTCCTCTTTCCATGTATTGTATTATTCAGTTCTGCATTAATCATTTCTTATTTCACGTCAAAGCTGCTCAATATGCCATTAAGTGGCACTAGCAAGAAAAATCATAAAGAATTGATTTTATCAGTCCGGTGAATTTTATTTTGGTTTAGTTGTCAAGACATCTGCAATAGACACTAAAAACTTCATGATTTTAAAATTTCCTATTAATTTGATTCTGTTGCAATTTTGGGGTCTTATGTGCATAGTTCGTGGATGAAATGTAACTGATATCTGTTCCTGGAGTGAATAAGATAATTGCTTCGAGACAATTTGAGCATAAAGACATCCAATTTGTAGAAAAACAAAAAACTTATTGTTGTTTAAACTTGAAATAGATGTATACCAAAATGTTTTCTTGGCTTCCTTGCTACTAGGAGAAGATTATATTGAAAAGGTAGTCTTATTTTAACACAAGCCCTTAACAGTAGTCTTACAACCAATTTGATGTAATATTGATATGTGGAGATGAGGTGTTTGAATATCAAATGCGTCATCTTTGGTTCTTGAAACTTACAAAATTAGTACAGAAGGGGACTTCTGTTACTGGATGTTGTATGCTTCTTGCTATTTTCTGGCAAGACAAGAAAGCAAGATGTGAATTAATCAGATTTTCAATGTTACCAGCTTCCAAATAATAATTATCAAATATTCATTAGTATTCTTCTTTATATACCAAATAGGTGGTCAAATAAGGAAAAAGAAAGTTTGTAAATGCAAGCTCCTTTTTTTTTATCCATAGTGAAGATACTTTGAATGTGAAATATCTCTCTAATATTACCACTTATCTTGCCAAAAGATGTATCTGGACCTTAATCTTCTGGAAAAGATGGTGTTGCTGATCCATTTTTTTGCAATTCTCTGTACTGTTTTTTGCTTCTACTTGTATGTTCAATCCAACATTAACAGGGAAGATAGAAGGGAAGGGGTCTGATAGGTGTAAAATATGATTATTCCGATATGGCAGAACCATTTAATAATATGTGGTTCCATAGTTTGGGTTTTGTGATTTTGCAGGTGGCACGGGACAGCAAACCACCTGTCTGCAGAATTATGGACTACCACAAAGAAAAATATAAACAACAAATGAAGGAGAGTGCTAAAAAAAACAAGGCATGTTCTCCATTCCTAATGCCCATGTTTTGCAATGTTGCTAGCATCAGTTAATTGGTGTTATATATTGTATATGTTTCAGTCTTTAGCTTTAACAACATATGAATAGGGTATTAATAGTGAAGTTAAAATTGTTTAAGCTTGAAAGCCTACCATGTTATTTGAAGCTTGACTTTGAGAAAATCTGATGGAGTCGAGCTCAATGAAGCTACATCCATTCTTTTGTTCAAGCTAATTCCTTAGAGTCACATGTCCTAAAAATTGAAGCTTGGATCAGCTTGTTCAACTACTGCATCTTTAATGATGATATTCACATTTGATGTATGTTTATAGTTATTAAAAGCAGGCATTTTAGTCATGCATGTCCTATGCATAAATGGTTTTTCCTTTTTGATGTTGTGGCAGTGTTGTGTTTGCCTTGAGATAATTAGCAAGAACCAAATAAATCTGGCATGCATAAAAATCAGATGTAAAGGGGCATTGTGCAGTGGTTAGCAATCCCTTTGCCTCTGTTTTAGTTAAATATTTGCGACTCTTGATTTTTAATGTAATATTTTGCAGTCCGAATTAACTTTGAAGGGAGATTGTAAAGAAGTCCGATTTGTTGGAAAAATTGTAAGTCTTGCTTTTTCCTCCCTTTATAGCATTCCCCTGATCCATCTTGATTTTTCAGATCCCGTTCCTTGCGACTACACTACTATAGAACTAAGCCTTTTGTTAAAGTCTGCACAAAAAATTGATATTTCTTATGGAATCTATGACTAAGCTGATTGGTTTTGGGTAGTTTTTTACTTGAATCGAAGAAACTTAAAAAGGATTCCAAACTTTCGAGGAATAAAAAACCATGGAAGCACACCACATAATTGAAAATTGTTTTGAGATTTTGTTATCAAAAAAGTTGCTCGAGATTTTGCTGTTCTTAGTTACGATGCAACGACAAAACAACATACCAAATGTAATCTCACGAGTGGGGTTTGGGATCTTAGTTAAATGCATTGAAAACTAATTGTGGGATCTCTGTCTCCTTTAATTCAGGAAAAGAAAGACTTGCAAATTAAAGCAGATACAGTTAAACGATTGATGGAGCGTGGCTATCGGGTGAAGGTAACCCCCCCACCCCTCTACACAACCCTAAAGAAAAAAATTGCTGGAAATTGTTTCTTGTTTGGGTGTATGTATGTTCGAATTTTTCTTTTGCGTCATGCTATCTTCTGTTTTAAGAAAAAATTGCAAATAAAAGAGGGTCTGTTTTTTTGTGGCCCCAAGGCTTTGGTCTAACAGAGCATGCGACATGTGATGTGTGTAGAGGGACAGCCCATTATCCGCCGTGTTTCTAAACGTGCTCCGCCAACCCTCGGGGATTAGTTCGATTGTCAAAAAAACATAAAATGGTCTCTTGTTGAATGATCAATTTTAACTCATAAAGAAAAGGAACAAATGAGGAAAATATCTTGTCCTCACTCATGCTTCAACATGTTCTTTGTGGCTCACACAAGGTAGAATATCTAATTTAATTGATGAGGTAAAACTTTGAAGATAATCAATTGCGTATCTTAGAGATTGAAATTTGAAGACCATCACATGCTATAGATGTTTTTTTTTGTGCATTTCTAAAGAATTCAGAACTTTTAGGGGTTGTTTGGTAGGGTGTATTAGGAGAAAAAGTCCATGTATTATGTATGGTACTATTTAGTAATGTGTGTTGTAGGAAATTTTGGCCTATGTATAACTAAGCCATGTATTTGTTATACACTCTAGATGGTATTATAGGATATATAGCAAATACATTCCATTTGGTGGTATTAATAATATATAGGATTTAATATCATAAGATTAATATAGGTATAGACAAAAATGCCCCTCAAATCCTTTTAATCCTTTTGTTTATTTTCTTGATTTTACGTTTTATAGTTGTATTCGTAAATTTATTTAAATAAATTCGCTTATAAATTTTTTTATTTAGAGAGAGTTGTTTGTTGCTAAATAAATCCAATAAAAATCAATACAATATTTGGAATATGATTTGTTTAACATTTACTAATTGAAAAAGCAAATATATGACCACATGATGTTTGCGCTCTTAACTGAATGTATTATTTATTGATATATATGTGATTTTCTAATTATTTGTGTTTTGAACAATTTATAAAATTGCGTACATATTAAAACTACAACTTGCAAATTTATGTAATATAAAAGGTTTATTTGGTTTTACTATTCTTAACTGTCTTTTCGGTTTTAAAAGTTGATGGTCTATATCTTTAAAATTGAAAATTGATGTTGTGAGTGATGAATTTATTAAGATGACAATTGTGTAGCCTCAAATATTTTATAATTTCAAATATACAAACTAATTAGTTTACAAGAAATAAAACATGTTTTATTTACATAAAGAATAGCCAAAAATCATAGAAAATATTCACTGTACGATATAGCTTGCCAAAAGTCATAGAAAATATACACTAACTATGCAATGTAGATTACTTATACATGGGATTTACACTGAATATACTTTATGGTATACTCAAAACTGAATATATCTTGACATTAAATATACATCGACTATACATTCCTATATAGTGAATGGCCTTTTTTTTTGGTAATTACTTTGGCCGAATGACCATTTACTGTAATTATCCCCTCAAATAATTCAAGTGAGGGTATAACAAATGTGATGACAAAATTGTTCTTTTCCTAGTTAGTTAGAAGGCCACAAAAAATTAATATTGTCTGGTAGTTGTCTACCTTGATCCAATTACATTAAATAAAACATCTCATAATAATTCAATGTATAATTGGAAAGAAGTTTTTCGTAAAGGTTTAATCCAAACACAAGATTTGGTGGAAAGCGATGAACAAAATACTTGATAAAAGATAAATCCCGCCTTAATAATCCTTGATTCTTGCATTATTTATCTTTGCACCACACGACCGCGTAAGGTTGACAGGCTGTTTTGGCAATTGGTGCATTTGAATTTTGTCGAGTTTAACTCAATCTACTTGCATATGTTTCTTGGATTTTTCTGAAATATATTAAACCCGCTTTTAGGTAGATGCTGGTTTTAGTATGCATGTTTGAAAAATTAGGGTGCATAATAAGCAACATGGATATGGGTCTTCTGCTGTTTACCTGAAGCTTGGCTTTGACAAAGTTCAATACAATTGCCTTTGTTACTTTCTGAGAAATCTAAACCAGTTTTGGACAGGGTATTTTGGTAGCAAGGGCATTTTTTTTCAAATGTGACGTTGAATCTTGAGGATTTATTGTCTTCATTGTTTCTTCTAAAGATGAAAATGTTGATTGCAAGATGATGTATATTTGGTTCTCCATTTATTGAATTAACCTTACAACAACAACAACATACCCAGTAATATCCCACAAGTGGGGTATTTATTGAATTAACCTTATAAAATATAATTAATTATGATCTTTTGTGTTCCTGTACAGTGTACAGCCATGTCCAAGGGCAAGGAAGTAGAGGATTTGGGAGCAGTGCTATCACGTTTCTGTCCTCTGGTATGATATACTGCTATTCTGCTTGTAGCATCCTGTGCGAAGCTATCATTAATTGGTATTTTGTTATCTTGTGCTGTGCATGGGACCGGTGTTCTTTTCTTTAGATTGAAGATGTTGCATATGTTGAAAGTGCACCAAGAGTGGAGAAAAAGCAGGCATATATTGTTGTCAGGCATGTCAAGTTTGGTCCATCAAAGAAAGGCTCAGGAATGAAAGCGTTAAAAGAATGCAATACTGCCATCTCTGCAGAGGATTCTAACAAATCAGCATCAGTAGCAACTGAAAGTTTTTTACAATCGAAGCAAAATTGTGATACTTCTGAATCTAGCATTGAAAACGATGATAACTGCATGGAAGCAATGACTGCTGAAGATGTTGATATCGCCAGATCAGGATGGATAGCATCCAGTGCAAATGGTGATTCTGACAAGGTTTTTGATTTTGCAGAGGGTGAAAAGGAGGGTGCTAAAAGACCAGGTTCTGCAAATGTTTCTTCAGACTTAGCAAGCGTGAGTTCTGGTGGGAAAAGTAGTTTCAGAAGAGAATCAGGAAACACATTGCATGGTCCGTCAGGGGGAGAAAATAGGTATAGAAGAGACCCGAGGTCGAGGAGTACAAAGATGGCGGACACCGTATCTGATCTAGGAAATCAACTACCATTGGACCGGAGTACTTCGTCACATACTAGAGACCTTGGATCTCAGTTCCCGGGGAAGTTTCCTGAGCAACATATTTCTCAGCCTATTGGTCAAAGTTCTCCATCCTGTGATTTTGGTATTTTTAGCTGTACGCAAGCAGACAGGACCCCAGGCAATGAGAACAATGTTGCTGCACAGAATAGGTACAAGAAAAGAGAGCAGTTCAATTCTAGTGCTTCAGATCCTCGAGGTTTACCTATGGCTAATGCTCAAGCAAGAAGACCTGATCTTGGCAGGAAGGAGGATGGTCAAGGGAAATTCCCGATCTTTGGTAGCAGTGCGAATATGAAGCCAAACCAACGCTAAGTTGCAGAAACAATATGCTGTGTTTCCAAATTTTGTTTCTATATTATGAGCAGAGCAAATAATCTGATATACACATTTTATATTGAGGGGATGCATCTGATATACAGTACATCTTTTGAATATTCATAGCGACCTCGAAACTGGTGGTGCATGCCTAGTCTCCTCATTAATTTGTTTGTAATTCAATACGTTAACATTATGTGTAATGTCCGTCTGATATCTCTATTAGATGGAAATAGATTTTCTTATTGTTCTTACAGAGGCAATGAAACGATACTTTAGCTTTATTACTTTTAGTTTTCCCCTTAATGCTAATAATAAAGAAGTTAAAGTTTTTTAAAAAAAAAATTCAAAATCTATTCTAGAATAATTGTATGCAAATTTTCTTGTACCCGTCCATATTTATGATATTTGAAGTTTTTACTCCTTTTCACAAGGTAATTACGTACTGAGTGAAAATATTTTGATAAGATAAGTTTATAATTTGTTTAGCATGTAATGCGTTAGTTTTTATTAGAAGTTAGATCTCCCTTGTTAGATTAATTAGCTATTATATGCTTAGAGAAATACTTAGGCAATATTAATGCAACTCTTTTATTATTGCTCATGTATAAGTAAATGGAGTATATGATATGACAATTGTTACAACAAATGTTGATATTTAATTCAGTGATTTCAGTAATTTGGTATGATAAATCAAATTGCAGTATTACAAATTCCAACTTGAATAGATAATTCAATATGCTGGATTTATGTCCAAAAAATCTTATATATTTTTTTGTAATTTTAAAACACTTAATACGAGAATAATATGTATGGGAAAAGTTCTTTTGTTTATGATTGTTTTATTAACCTTTTCACTAGACCCAATCTATCGTAAGCAACAAGAAATAGAGAGGGAGTTAAAAGCAAATAAAAGGAGGAGCAGGGGCAAAATAGTCAAAAAGACGATTTGCAGTTTGTGAGGTTTATCAGAGCATCGACTTGCTCAATTGGACCTTGTTGAGTTTCTTTTCAGATTTCTTCAGCGAGAAAGATGACTCAAGATGTGGAGATGGCGAAGAAAGCACCTCCTTCCAATCCCGTGAAGACGGCGGCGCAAGCAACCAATTTCATTGAGTATACTGTCTTGCATGGTAAGTTCAATCCATATGTCATTTGTGCTATATCGGCTTATCGATCTAACTTGTTTTTATCTTATGGGTATGCTTATTTTGACTGGAAATTTGTGGGTTGTTGATTGGATAGATCAATTTTAGGGTTTGGGTCTTCTTTCTGTTTTGGGTGTTAGAGTTTATTTGGGTGGAAATTTGTAGGGGTTCAATTTGATAGATCTGAGTGTGGTTTTTGAAGTAAGATCATCAAATGTGGGGTTTATTTAGCTTTTTCGTTTGGGTGTTTTCTCAGGTTTGAAGGAGATAGCATCGTTGATTGAGGTTGGGGCACATAATCGTGAGGTGCGGTTTATGTCGAGAGCTGTGAGGTCCACTGCGATACTGAGGAAGAAGCTAAAGGCTTCTTCACTGTTTGCTTTCCTCAATTATGTTCTAGTGCCTGGATCCGAGGTGCATTCCCGGGTGTTTTCCTTCCTACCGAAGGTAATCTTTGAAACTTCCAGAGAGTTAAAATGGACTATAAAGGCACTATTTGGAAATGAAAGCAAATGATACTGTTATTATGCCAGATAATGATAAGGCACTATCTGTAAACATTTTATATTTGAAGCATAAGATATCTCTTTATGATCATGAATAAGCCACCATTTGTTGTGCAAATATTCAAAATTATCAGTGGGCTTATCTCCTCTAAATCAGAGCTACCCGGGTAATGCAATATGTGGATGCAGACCGGGTTGGCCCTTCTGGACATGTTTTGAACTTGTTTTTTTTTAGGAGTCTAGGAGTTCCATGTTGTATGTTATCCTTAAAACAGTGTTCTTTTATTCAGCAAGATATGGATGTCAGTAGAACATACAGAGGAAAACCTCTAGCCTTACCAAATCATTGAGTTTGTCTCAAAAGCAAAAAGAAATGAACGAAATTATTAGGTATTGAATGAAACTGCTCCATTTCAAGTATCATATACCCGACACTAATTAGTTTGGGATTGAGAACTAGAAGTAGTAGTAGTTATTGTTTATCCTATGCGCCAAAGTCACCTTCAGGACTTGTAGCGCATTGCTTAAAATTTGTCTGGAGGTTGGTGGAATTATTATATGCTCTTAACTTTCATTTGGGTTCACAGACTCCAGATGCTCTTGATATTTCTCCTTAGCAGCAAGTGAAACAGTAAATGAGGTTCTGATGGGAAATTTTTTGAAATGGAGTGGTTTATGTGATGTTGGTTACCTGTTGGTTCTTTGCTTTAAATTATTTTCTTTCTAACAGGAAGATGAACATGATATGGAAGTTGATATTGCACCATCAGGAACTCCAGCATCAGTCAGGCATCCTTTGCCAGAACTTGAGATCTATTGCTACTTGCTTGTTTTGATGTTCTTAATTGATCAGAAAAAATACAATGAGGTGGGATAAAGTTACATGCTCTATTTCATATTACATTTTTTCATGTTTAAGTTTTTTGTTTTCATGGATTAGAAAATTTTCCTGGTCTACGTTCAGGCTAAGGCGTGCTCCTCAGCAGGCATTGCTCGTCTTAAAACTGTGAACAAGAGGACTGTTGATGTATTCGCGTCTAGGATTTACTTCTACTACTCTCTGTGTTATGAACTTACCGGTGATCTTGCCGAAATTCGAGGGTGAGTCTCAGTTCTAAATTGTTCAAGCTCTCATGTAACATCTATACCATGCTGACTTTATGCCTCCATTTTGGCTTTTCTGATTGTCTCTGATTGAATCTATAATTTACCAACAGTAATCTGCTCGCATTGCACCGAATTGCAACATTACACCGTGATGAGTTGGGTCAGGTTTGTTAATGTTTTGGAGCTTTCAGTGCCTCTTTGTATTAGAGATATGATATTTTTTTCCTGATACAATGGTTATGGGTGCAGGAAACGCTTCTTAATCTGCTACTGCGGAATTATCTTCACTACAACTTGTACGATCAAGCAGAGAAACTGAGGTCAAAGGCCCCACATTTTGAAGCTCATTCAAATCAGCAGGCAATTTTCCATCTGTATTCATCTGTTTTTAAGATCCAAGATTGTTTTCTTTAGATATTCCTCTTGCTATTGTTGATATTTGATCCAACATGGTGTTAGGTTTATAGATAGCTGCTGTATTTTTGGGAATGCTTATTCTAGATTGATGTCAGTATATTTCATCTTTGTGATCAGTGCAAGATGTGAACTTCTTAACTTTTTAGGCAGCTTGATTTTAGTGGTAGCTCAACTTGATTTTAGCAGTTATAGACTCGTTCACTTGCTCTTTCTCATATTTTATTGTTGTAATTTGCTGAAAGAATGTCTAACATGCTTGTCCTTGCTAGTTGATCCTACTTTAACTTTAGAGGCAGGTTGATTTTAGTGGTAGCTCAACCTGATTTTAGTAGTTATTGATTAGTTCACTTGCTCTTTTCAATTTTTATTGTTGTAATTTGCTCAAAGAATTTGTCTAAAATGTTTGTTCTTGTAAAATGATCCTCCTTTACTAACGTCTCTTCTTTCTTGTATCCTTCAGTTCTGCCGATACCTCTTTTACCTTGGAAAGATCAGAACAATCCAGTTAGAGTACACTGATGCTAAAGAATCTCTTCTGCAAGCTGCTCGCAAAGCTCCTCAGGCTGCTCTTGGTTTCCGAGTTCAATGCAATAGGTGGGCTATTATTGTCCGGTTATTGCTTGGAGAGATTCCAGAAAGGACTGTTTTTGTGCAGAAAGACATGGAGAAAGCACTAAGGCCATACTTTGAGCTGACAAATGTACGTATGACGCTATTTAACTTTAAAAGTTCATTTTTGTAGGTCATATTATGAGATCTAAGTATCAAAGTTGACTTAGTTGTCGATCTTGGAAGAAGGATAGCTCAAGATTTCTTTGCATGCCTTTGGGTTATTACATAACATATTTGGAGAGATATCTATTTTGCCTCTCTGTGTAGAATCAGACCCAAGTGTACTATATCATGTTGCAGAGTATTGTCGAGTGTCATTTGATGCATTCTTTCTATCTTGAGTCAAGTCTGAAGAATAGCTTATTTTTCATATGAGATCTTATTTACTTGCACAATATACTATAGATGTGTGTGTGAAGTGTCATGCGAACCTGTCTGGTAGAATCTGTGTCATGTGTCATAAGGGGGTGGGTAGGTTGGGGTGGGGGACAACAGGTGATTCATAATGATCCTGCTTAGGACGACATTCCTCTTTCCCATTGGGTCCTTTTCCATTGCTCTCTTATTAAATCTTGAATTATATGGATGAATATTGTTGGTTTTCAGGCTGTTCGCATAGGAGATCTGGAGTTATTTAGGAATGTTGCTGAGAAGTTCTCCAGCACTTTCAGTTCTGATCGAACCAACAATTTGATTGTGAGACTCCGTCACAATGTCATTAGGACTGGGCTACGCAACATCAGCATCTCATACTCTCGGATCTCACTGACTGATGTTGCTAAAAAGCTGAGGCTGGATTCTCCAAACCCTGTTGCTGATGCTGAGAGTATTGTGGCCAAAGCAATTCGGGATGGTGCAATTGATGCTACGTTGGATCATGCCAACGGATGGATGGTATCAAAGGAAACTGGAGATATTTACTCCACAAATGAGCCTCAAATTGCTTTCAACTCGAGAATTGCTTTCTGTCTCAACATGCATAATGAGGCTGTCCGTGCTCTTCGATTTCCTCCAAACACCCACAATAAGAAAGAAAGTGCTGAGAAGAGGAGAGAGAGACAGCAGCAAGAACAAGAGCTTGCTCAACACATAGCTGAAGAGGATGATGATGACTTCTGAAAAAGTTTATGATCATGATGCCTTTTTAAAGACTTCCCCGCGTTTCGAAATTTGGATGTTAAACTTTACCTTGGTTTAAACAAATATGGGAATTTCTCTTGGCCTTCTAGATTCAGATAATAGGTTTCATGATTAAAGGTGTTACTGTTTTAGTAAAAAAAACATTTACTGCCGGATCCTGCCATCATTTGTTTTTCTCCAACTAGTTCTTGTTTGTAACATTCACTTTTGCGGAAAATTTGCTGTCCTTTAATTTTTCAAGTGTGGGTACTAGTACTCTTTGGTAGTTTCTTGTCCTTCGAACTTTGGTTATCGCACTACTTTGTTGGATTTACAGTTCATTTTTTTTCTTTTGTCACGCTTTTCTGCCAAGATTGCTCAAACTTTGTGATTCTATTTGTTCGAGTATGTTTGTAAATATGATCCAAGTAATAAATGTCCCAAGTTTCTTTTGGGTCCCAATTTCAATATGACTTCCACGCTTCATTAGCCCATACCGGAACACATACAAGATTTGTTACTACAAAAAGTATAATGGGAACCCTACCATTAACTACTTTATTTATGAATTTCATAGTAATTGAAATACATATCCAAACAAGACATAATTTGGAATTTGCTATCCTTTTGCCTAGCAGACAAAGATTTACCTCCGTGAAAAGGATGATTCATTCGGATCAACATGAGAGTTCAACTACATTGCCAATAGCACTGTTTCTTTGAGCTAAGGGTCTAATTTAATTGTCAGTGTAAATTATGTTGTAACATATGTAAAAGAGAGCTAGGAATCACCATTTTTGTAGTTAAAATGAAATCAAATAATAAAGTATGAAGCCATGCGCTGTCTCATTGTTGGCCAAAAGGAAAGCAATTTCTTCGTTCTCAATCAACGAATTTCAAAATTAGCTCTTCTCATTGTTCATATTATGGATAAATAAATATTCTCTTGTACTTGCTATCAAAGCAAGCCATCCAACCATTCCAAATTCTCTCCAAATAATCAAATTATGGAGTATAGAATACCTACATAATGATTCTTTTTACAAAATGAGAGCTTCAATTTATAGGAATCCATAACATTTATTAAAAAAAAAAAACAATTAAGTAAGATTTATACTTCCCTTTTTAGGAGGAGCACAAAACCAGTAATCATGATGCGCTTTTCTTTTTACCTTTTCCATATGATAATTACTCTCAAGTTCAGTTACTTCTTTGTCTCTCTATATAAGCCTGGTTTGCTTTTCAGTATCTGACAACATCAACCATGGCCTTTTTAGTTGTTATAGTACTATCTGTTTTCTATATTGCAATGGTGGTTGTGTGGGTTTCTCAGGTTCTCTTTAAAATGGATGATCAAGAGGTTAAGGTTGAACATCAATCACCTCCTTCTGTATATGACTTCTCAGTTGAACCTTCTGTATTTCAAGGTATGTCCATCCATCTTACTACATATACTAAATATTCATGTTACAGCTACATATCTATTATATCGTTCACGCTCCAGTTAGTTGGTAGGCCTTGGCATACATGTATGGTGTTGAGTCGTGTCAGTGGTGTCGGATGGGGACTTGGTTTCTTTATATAGTCTTGGACAACGTGACTTAGTTTTTTACTGCTGAGTTAGCTCCAAGGTCCATTTTCTTATCAAAAACGAGTATAGATAGTTTTGTCCTAATTTTTATCAGAGTAGAATATAAGAATTCCCCCTTTTAGTAAGTATATATTTTCTTCATGCCCTTTTTTTTTGTGGTGGTTTAGATTTGAAGGAAGTAGCATCACTGATAGAGAGTGGAGCATATACAAGTGAAGTAAGGAAGATATACAGGGCTATGAGATTGACTATGAAACTCAGGAGCAAACTAAAGGCTTCAGTACTCTCTTCTTTCCTGAACTATGCTCTTGCCCCTGGTTCTGAGGTCTATGCACAGCTATCTTCATACCTGTCCTCGGTAAATTAATAGTCGCATAGCACTTTGAATGTTTAACTTATGTATAAACATAAACTCCACTGGTTTTACCTGTGCCTTTTATGTTCAAAGACTATACTTGGTTCCCCGGAGCCTTTGTCATTGTCAGTCGATTAAGTAGGAACTTTGTCTTGTGCTTTGGAATCTATACATCAGTTATTAAATTCATATGTTTAGTATTTATGTCAATGTGGTAGGACAAGGAGAGTTATTTATCTTGCATCTTAAAGCTGAACAGTATCAAATATAAGTAGATACCTATGTAGTTGATACGCCGTGTCTATTCTGTGTATTGTTATGCTTTTTTTCACAGGATAGGCATGACATCCAAGATGTGGAAATGCCTGCAACAGAATCCAAACATCTGTTGCCTGAACTCGAGATCTTTTGCTACTTGCTTGTTCTAATATTTTTGACCGATCAGAAGAAATACAATGAGGTGAGTTTCTTTTACGCTATCTCAATTTCTTAAGGATATCTCTACTTAAATATCATGGAATTACTGATCATTCGTTTTAAATTCAGGCTAAGGCTTGTTCCACAGAAAGCATTGTTCGTCTAAAAAGTAGGAATAGTATAACTGCTGATGTTCTAGCATCAAGACTCTACTTCTACTACTCTTTAAGTTATGAACTTGCTGGTGATCTCGCTGAAATCCGAGGGTAAGATTGTTCTCTCTTTTTGGTATATTACTACTGTGTTTGGCATCTCTACCTCACAAAGATAGGGGTAAGGTCTGCGTACATTCTACCTTCCCCAGACCCTACTTTTGGGATTACTCTAATATGCTATTGCTGTTCTATCTAATCAAAACTTTTCTCTACTAACAGTAACTTGCTTGCTTTATACCGGAGTGCAACAGTACACCATAATAAGTTGAGTCAGGTTTGTGAAACAATGCATCATTTCTTTGTTGTTCTTTCTATACTGAAAACTGTTATAGCTTATGGATGGCTGGTTTCTGACTCATACCACAGGAAACACTTCTTAATTTGTTGCTGCGAAATTACCTTCACTACAACTTGTATGATCAAGCAGAAAAATTTCGCTCAAAGGCTCACCAAGTCGAAGCTCTTTCTAACCAACAGGTATGTCGTCTAAACCAGCTTTTCTAGAGGCGTATATATTCTTTATGGATTTAACTCATATACAGATTATCAATGTAAAAAACTTTTACACTATCAATATATTTTAACACTTCGTAGCAGGTACCATGCCTTGTCCTCACTATGGTTTCTCTTACTGGCGTTCGCTTTCTTTTCTTTACAGTTTTGCAGATACCTCTTTTACCAGGGAAAGATAAAGACTATTCAGTTGGAATATACAGATGCCAAAGATTGTCTTCTTCAAGCTGCCAAGAAAGGTTCAACAACTGCTGTTGGTTTCCAAATACAATGCACTAAGTGGGCTGTTATAGTCCATTTATTGCTTGGAGAGATCCCTGAGAGAACTATTTTTACGCAGAAAAGAATGGAAAAAGCATTGGGACCATACTTTGAGCTGACAAATGTGAGTATTGGATGATCAAAATGAAACACTTGGTTTTAAGCTGAAAAAAAAATACTCCCAAAACAAGAAAATCTGTCTCTGACATTTTGCTTCATGTGGCACATTGATAAGCATTAGGGAATAGTTTAGATAATCTTCACATCATGAGATAGTTTTTGGATCTTAGGTACAAGGATTTATTAGATAATCTTCACATCATGAGATAATTTTTGGATCTTAGGTACAAGGATTTATTTTTTTGACTTCGTATCAGAGTCAGACTCATCCCTAGTCTTGGTTTACCCCATGTTAGGCCCCATATTATGTTGTCCACACTTCAAATGTCCAGTTTGGGTGGAGTCTCACATTAGTTGGTGTTATTATGTAGTTGACCTAGATGTTGTCAAATAAATAACGACATATTCTGAACTTTATAACTGATTATTGCAATATTTCTCTTTGCAGGCTTTTCGGATTGGAGATCTAGAGTTATTCAGAACAGTAGCTGAGAAATTTTCCAGCACATTCAGCCAAGACAGAACAAGTAACTTGATTATCAGACTGAGGCATAATGTCATTAGGACAGGGCTCAGGAACATCAGCGTCTCGTACACTCGCATTTCACTGGCTGACATTGCCAAGAAA
>JAOTQJ010000001.1:37381334-37394030 GCA_025642045.1 Solanum sejunctum | reverse complement strand
TTTTTTTGTTTAAATTTTAATAATCAAGATTTAATTTTTATGATTATTTTGTTATTTGTAAACAGGTTGGATGAAAATTTTTTAGGTAGTGCAAAATGAATTATACTGAACATGCTAAAATTCTAATTTCGGGATCACAGAAAAGACTAAATAATGAATTCAAATATTTTTTCTCTCCATTTTCTTACACATTTTTTTTTGCCTTTTTTTGATAAATAATAAATTCAAATATTTTTTAAAAAATTAAAATTTTTAAAATTTGATTTTTTTTTTGTAAAATTAGAGTTTTGAATATTTAAAGTTTTTGTAAAATTAAAGTTTTTAATATTTTAATTTACTTTTGTAAATATATATTTTTTTGTATGGAGTGGGGGTGGGGTGAGGGACTGCATTGTCCATGCTGGTGTAGATCTTTGATCATTATGCTTGATAGATCTGTTTTTCTTACTTGTATGGATGCACACATTTTATTCGAACATCCGGAGAAATTTTTCTTTTCTTGAGGTGGTGATGCATTCTTATAAGAGTTTCCAGGAATTTCGATTCATCTTGTGATGCTCCCTTTCTGGTTTCTTCAGGTTGGGCCTCAAGCAATTTATGTTGTTGATCGTGATGATGATGAGTCCATCGCGGCCGGAAGTGAAGTTGGTGATGATGCAGCTAGCTGGGAAACAGTTGAAGATCATGAAAGGGAGACCCTGGGGAATGTAGAAGAGGTTGGTGATTGCTAGAATTCTGTTATTAGTTATCTGATATTATCTGCTCTGGTTGATTTAAACATCAGATTCAACCAGTATCACGTGTTTTCTATTTGTTTTCATTTTATCATCATAGAACTTCAAAATTTTCATCCCCTTGATGGTGCAAAAAACTGTTTTTTTTCCTGCAAATTAAGTAGAGACTTCGTAGTATGTCCGATTTGGAATTTTGGTGCAAATAATCTATTTCAGTCAACCACACTCCCATATAGTACCACAAGTGAGGTCTGGGGAGGGTAGGGTGTGCGCAAACCTTCCCCCCTACCTTTTTGGAGTAGAGAGGTTGTTTCCGATAGATCCTTAGCTCAAGAAAATCATGTTTCCAAACAGGTTTGATGGAATGCTAGACACAAAAGCTATGATGAAAATATAGAAGAAAGAAAAGTACTGACACTAAAAATAGTAAAGATACCCGAAGTACTAGAAACAACAACAGTAATAGAATTGAAGAATAGGACAATGCAAATATAATAATAATGCTGGCAAGGGAACATATACGTGCTCCAGACTAGAACCTTACGAACCATCTATCCTAATCATTGATCTCCATGCTCTCCTATCTAAGATTATGTTCTCTGTGAGCTGCAGATGTGTCATGTACTGTTATCACCTCTCCCCAACTCTTCCTCGCTCTCTGCATACCTCTCCTCAAACCTATCACCGCAAACCTCTCACACCTCCTCACTATAGCATTTGTGCTCGTCCTAGTTCACTATTAAACTATTTATCAAAAATGAAAGGTATGCACATCAACAGCAATTACTTGGTTCCTGGCACTATAAAAAAATGTTTTTGTCATTTATCAAAAGAAAAAGAGTAACCCTTCAAAAGGTGGAGCTTTTGTAGACACAAATGCCTTCTTTCTCTTTCCTCCTTATTTGTACTACTTTATCTTTTCATCGATAAACATATCTTCATTAGATGTAATGTCTGCTGCTTAGCTTATGCATCAGCTGTGAAGAAAGTTACATTATTTTACATTTAAGGTAGGTTAAGAGATTAACTAAAATAGTACCTCTTCAACTGCTTTGTGAGAATAAGTGGTTAGTTTCTGTTTGTATTAGTATGAAGTAGTGAACAGAGGGATCTTCTTCAGGAACTTGGAGCAACAAATGCTACTGACATCAGTATTGAAGATGAAGATGGTGCCATGGCCACTGAAGATTCAGGAAGGAATGCGGCTCTGGCTATTCCCCTGGCTGCACTAGGATTTGTGACCAGGCTGGCCTCTGGAATATTTTCTAGGGGCCGCAAACAGACTGATTCTTCAAGTTTAGATTCCAGAAGTGAAGATGAAGAAAGGGAGGGAGCATCGGCCAAAATATTTACCGGCAATGAATCATGTCCACAAAGGTCTGGAGACCTTGATAATTCTCCAAGGCTACCTGCTGCTGGAAATGGAGAAGATCATGACACTATGGAAGTGACAGAGTTGGATGTCGTTGAAGCTAATTTGAAGTCAGGAATAGGAAATTCCTCAAATCAACATGATGACCAAACATACAGTTTTAAACGTTTTGATATCACAACAGATCCTTATGATCATCATTTTCTTGGTACAAGTGGCCAGGTTAGTCTTGCCTCCAAGTTCTTCCTCATAAATTGTTCTACTTCTTGACTAATATGTTAGAATATGTATTCTATATTCTAGTTCTCATAAGTACTTCTTTCCCCTGCTTAAAATGACTCCTTGATCCATCGCTCCTTTCCATTTACAAGGTGTTTCATAGTTTGCGTTGCACTATTTTTTCTCCATTTCTCGAGTAGGTCTTAATAGACAGCGTACTTTTTTCTATTTGAGTCAGAGGGGGTGGGGTTTGAGAGGGTAGTGTGGTGTTGCATGATGTCATAGTTACTTCATATCATGGTTTCTAAAGGTGAGCTAGTTAATGAGTGACTTGGTGAGCGTCCTTTACTCTGAGTCCCAGCAAGGACTAGTTCTATCCCAGTTCAAATTTAAGAGTTCATCTACTGAGCCTTGTTTACCATTACGTACAGAATAATGCTGGGAGGAAGTGGCTTAAGAAAGTTCAACAAGATTGGAACATCCTTCAGAATAACCTGCCAGGTATCTTAACGGGTAGACTTTATTGTATCATAAACAGGTGTATTATCATAGGATTTATCTCTCCATATTTTATAATTGTTTTTCTCATTCAAGCGACACCATCAACTTGAACATACATTACATTAACTGCACCTCAATCTCAAACTGCCAGCTATCCAATCATCAGCTTTAACATTCAGACTTCTTTTATCAGATGGAATATATGTACGTGTTTATGAAGATCACATGGATCTTCTAAGGGCTGTGATTGTTGGAGCATATGGGACTCCTTACCAAGATGGCTTATTCTTTTTTGATTTCCACCTTCCACCCGAGTATCCTGATGTTCCACCAGTAAGCTTACTTAATGTTTCTTTCCTTGATTCCTTCTCCTCTTGGTCTTGGGGGGTTACAGTTTGCCTCTAATCTTGTTTTGGCTCATGATTTCACTGTAAATTTATTTTTTGAAATGTTTATGTTATACTGCAGTCTGCATATTATCATTCTGGTGGCTGGCGGATAAATCCAAACTTGTACGAGGAAGGGAAGGTTTGTCTCAGCCTTTTAAATACTTGGGCGGGCAGAGGGAATGAGGTCTGGGATCCTTCATCCTCAAGTATACTTCAAGTCCTAGTTTCACTTCAAGGGCTAGTCTTGAATTCCAGGCCATATTTCAATGAAGCTGGTTATGACAAGCAAGTTGGAACAGCTGAAGGAGAAAAAAATTCACTATCGTACAACGAAAATACCTTCTTATTGAACTGCAAGACCATGATGTATCTGATGAGGAAGCCTCCTAAGGTATTTCATGTTTTTATTTCTTTATTTTCCATCTCTTATAACATCTAATGTTGACATCCTTAATAATTTTCCATTTTGGATTTCATGTTTGTTTTTGAGGTGTGAACCAATTATAACATCATTATTTGAAAATTCAAAACCAATTATAGGGGATTTGTCTTTTTCTCTTTTTTTCTCCCCATACAAGAACTGTGAATTCATCACTCTTCAGGCTTAGAATGTCTTCTCATTTATTATAGTTCCGATGGACCAACTACTACATCTATTTATTCATGAACTCAGTTGAAGTTAGTGTCTCTTGGATCAGTTTGTTTTGCTTTCTACTTGGCATTTCTCAGTTGTCTAATCCATTTGAGAGGAACTGATGTGTAGTGTATATCATTGGATCAGGTAGAAAAATGAAAATGTGGACCTCTTAACTCAAAATTCCCTTTTCAAAATGCTTTTTCTTTTCTTTTTCATTTTTAGCTGATTGCTTACATTAGGCCAGTTGACTTAATTGATATATCATGATGTCATAAGTGGTCTCTTGACCTTGTTGAAACATGTGTATGTTACGTTTACTGGGCTAGTAAAACTATGGCAGTGCTGATAGTAGTTATAATGTTACATCCATCAAATAATGGTATAGGCTTCTAATCCGCCAATTTCGCACATATGCTTACGAAGCAGGCAATTGATACCTTTACTGTCAGCAACTCAACACAACAAATTTCTAGATGGAACATAATAAGAAGATACAAAACATGTAAAGATAAATAAGAAAGAAAGGGGTCTTTTGAGCCATATCAAATTGATGTAGCATTAGGTCTTCGTCTCCTGTGTCGCTTCCTCAAGATGCCAGCCTCAATGGGACGAGTTCCTCTTCATGTCCCTTCTTCATCAAGATTAGCCTACATTCACCACCTCACTAGAACCACCAAGCACAGAACGCACACAATCCTATTACCATAGGTTCTTGCTTATGGACATCCAACAAACTCTGAATAGTTGAAGTATAAATAAAATATTTTAGATAATGTATAGTCCATTTTTTAAACATTGGTGGGTTATCCTGGGTATGTTGTTACATCTCTCTTTTGTTTCCTCGTTGTGTTTATCCATGGGTTCGCTGCTCGTTTCACCTTTTTAGTGAGAGAATCATATCTACATCTGCACAGAGGGAAAAAAGGTCATGGAACCTACTTTTTCTTAAATGAATACTAGGAACAAAGGATGGGGAGCATTTGTTGTTTATTGCTCTTGTTTGTTTTTAATCTTGGTTAGTACACCTTTGGTACTATGCTTTACTGGTAAAACAATTCTTTTTGATATCAATTTTATAGTAACTAGTTCCAAAATATTGGATTGAAATAGGATTTTGAAGAGCTTATCAGAGAACACTTTAAGATGCGTGGTTATTATATTCTCAAGGCCTGTGACGCTTACATGAAAGGATTCCTTATTGGCTCACTCATAAAAGATGCTTCTGTAAGCAGTAACAGCAGCGCTAATTCAAATTCAGTTGGTTTTAAGCTAATGCTGGCTAAGATTGTACCAAAACTTTTCCTGGCTTTGAAAGAAATAGGAGTGGAGTGTGAAGAGTTCAAGCATCTCCACCAATTGTAGCAGAGATCTTGAAGCATTTGGGGTATATCATTGTTCAATCCAGCCAAGGTCAGCCTTTTAAACATTTTCGAATGTCAAAGGCATTTGATGGTTTCTTGTTTGGTGTACTTTTGTTTGGGGTATGGTTGCATAGTTACCATGGCTGATAGCTGGGCCATGTCATTTTTGCATAGGACGGAATGCAGGGATTACTGCTATACTGTGACATTTTCTTTACTAACACAAGTGATTAGGAACGAATAGGTTGTGTTTGGACTTCGCTACTTGTTTGTCCTTGCCTATTAACTTTCATGTTGTTGTAGTTCCCTCCAAAACTTTTTTTTTCCTTGCATGATTGGTGGCGTCGTTAGTTTAACTCAAATTCTCTGTTTGGAGAACTCTGTAAAAACATTTCATTCTTAGATAGTGATTCTTTTACAAGCTAATTGTACTTGTCAATAGTTCATTAAACCTTCATTCTGATTTCGGGTGGTAGACTGCTATGCTGGTTTTACAAGGCATGAAGAATGGATGGCTAATTGTATTGTGAATTTCTTTCATGACTCCGTTCATCCATTCATCTTTGAAGAATATGATTCAGGCTGTTGAACAAATTTCAAGCTTATTGCCATTTATTGTGGTAAGCAATGGTAAATAACATGCGTGTTAAGGTGGTTTGTGCTATTCTTTGCTTTTGGTACTAGGCCATTTGTATCTCATTACTTGAACGACCCGGGTTTTGGGATGCTTGAAACTGTTATTTTGTGGAATAAAATCAGTCCCGATTTTTCATTCTTTCCAAATTAGAACTGTCTGAAATGACTCCACTAAATAAATGCTTAACTCTTTTGAGTTGCATTTCAATGATTTCTGTTGTAGAACAACAGGTAATTCCAAGTATTCATTAAATGATAGCGGAGATGAACATGAACTACCCTGGGGAATTCTGATCGGCTTCCAAATAGATTATGCAGATCAAAACTTCTTAAATGTTGTAGTCGCATGACAGACTTGCAAGAATTATTCACATTCTTGATGGCAAGTTTTACAACTCTCGACCAAAGGAGACTATCCAGGAAATTTAACTCCATTTGGCATGTATACTAGTTTCATCTCTAAAATACATCAAAAAGTTACTCATTTGTTATCAAAGTTGTTTTGCTATGACTACAGAAATCTCAACAGTCCACCGATTCAAACATACAATAATGGCTGCTAGAAATAAAGAGTGCAGTAAGAGCCACATAATGGTTCAGTTCTCAGTGGAATATCAAGTTCAAAAGAAGAGGCTGAAACAAATACACACACCTCAATTGTTGATCTGAGGCTGAAACAAATACACACACCTCAATTGTTGATCTGGCTTTCATCAAAACTTGCAAAGCCTTAATTCAACATGATTACTACAACTGAAATTACATAACTATACTCAAATGCAACATTAGGAAGGACAAGCAAGCAAATCTTGAGGGGTTGCCACATTCAGTAATTTTGGAAGTTGAATTAAGAGATATAGTTCCACAACAACTGTACTCTAGACAATTTCTGACAAAGCTTCGACATCTTAACATGGAAATGTTCATAAATGCAGCAACAACAAAACATGATTACTACAATTGAAAATGGAGCGAACTATCGAACTGTTAATTGCATATATCTATAACTATTTCTCCTTGGATATTTTTATCAAAATACATCTCCAACAAACCAAGATCATATTATTAAGACCGGTAAATCTCTAATTAATCATCCCTTTTAGTAATTCGTGACAGAGCAAGGGAAATCAAAATGCAGAGAGACTAAAATTATTCAGAAAAACCAAAAAACTCGTTTTAGAAGAAATATAAGGAAAAAATATATTCATCATACACTGTTGTTGATAATTCTCCGCCTTGCAAGAAACCTAGCGATCGGCGGTGTAAGACCGAGGGTTATCGGAACCCTAACGGGGAACAGTGCCTTATTAAGCAGCACAGCGACCGCAAGAGCGCCCCCACTTGACGCCGCCAGCTCAGCAGTACGATTCCTCTGCTTAGGCGGCGGCGCCGCCACACCGTCCTGATTAAAGGGTTCTTCAATAACGAACCCATCAGCAGAAATCACTTGTGGGTTTTGCTGGGGTATATTAGGATTTTTATCTCCTTCTTCTCCTTGTTTGGATAGGCCTGGCATGCCGATTTTTTCAAGCATGGCTTCAACATCTACATTGTTCTTGACAGCAATATAAAGGCCGGTAATTGAAGCTGCTGAAACAGAGAAGTGAACACCCAATGCTACCTTCCCGTATTTCCTCAATAGCTCTCTGAATCTTCCACTTGCCATTGCAGCAATATGTCTATAAGCTTTTAGATTTACCAAAAGAGATGATGAAATTGTTCGTTAGTATTAGGACTGTTATCGGCTAGGGTTTTTCAGGCAATTTGAGCTAAAACGTTGTCGTCAAGAAGATCTTGTTGACTCTAGGGCCACGTTGGCCCTTGCAATTTGTTTAATTTTTGCAATTTGGTCCTCAAGAGACAAGAGTATTTCAATACTATAATTAAAAATAATTTAACTATTTTATCATTGATGAAATAATATATTATTATATAAATATTTAATAGCTATTTTAAATTATAAGTTTTAAATTTTTTTTTTTAAATACTGTGTCAAATTAAATGATGTCATACAAAATATGATGGGGTTGAGTATTATTTTTCCTAAATATAGAAAACATGGCAATTAATCAATTAGTAAAAATTGAAATATTTATCAATCTATTAAAGCAAAATGTCATTGACTTTCTTTACACTCTTATAAGTAAATTGAATAAGTTACATATTATAGCAATTGTTGAACTTTGAATGAAGAAATATGCAAGACTTTGAAGTCAACTTTCACTTTTCTAAAATCCCCATGTTAAGCATATCCTTTAGAAAAGAAAATTGAGCTATATTTGTCGGGTATTTGATAAAATTGAATTTTTGAAAGTTGAACTTCTCTCTGTGTCACTTTCGCTCTCCTAGAATATATACTAAACATTTTTTCAAATAAAATACATGCCAGAGCCCATGATATGGCAGACTACACTTTCGATATACTTAAATTGTATCAATGCATGTTACATGTTGTGACAAGGGCTTGTATTTCATATCATAATTTAACTTATTGCTCAATTAGAGTTGTGATAGAAGATAATGTGGAGGTTATACATCAAATACATATCTGATTTTGATGCAATTTAACTAAAGCATTGATGTTTAAAAAAGGCAATGATCTCAAATAGATATCACAAATTCCATTTTCCTCATCCGTACAATTTTCTCATCCTTTCTTGTTTTTCACTTTTTACCCTTGATTACACTCTTGCTTGCCTTTTTAGTGATGGTCTTCATAGCCTAAAACAGGCCAGGCACATGTCATCTCAGCCCTGCAATTATTTTTCGGACCTTTTTTGAGTAGGAGGAAGAGGGGCCAAGCCCCAAAGCATCTTCTTTTATTAGTGGCATCATGTATAAGTGGATTGGCTTGTCACAATCAACGAACCAAAATGACTCAAATAGAAATACTTTTAGATGTTAAAATTAATTTTATGAATAAGTCAAGTTTTTAGTTATGGAATAATTAAGGTATGTAAACAACTACAAAATATAGAGAGGGATCCAAGTCCATGATTGGAATGAAAAACATCATCAATACTACTAATGATCATACAATACACATTCAATCAAGGCTGACATTACATAATAAAAGAGTTTCCATATATTCCTCTTACACACACATAGAAATTAAATTAAATAAATAAACAAAAGATCAAATCTGGTCGTGGTTGGTGGTTTAATTGGTAGCGCTGCTGCGGAAAGAACCCAATGCCTTAATAGCTGCAGCCCTCAAGATGTACTGGTGATATGCTGCTGCTGCCAATGCTCCAACAAGTGGTCCAACCCAAAAGATCCACTGCACATTTATCAACATACAATTTTATCTTTTGGCTAGTGAATTCAACCGACTGTAAAAATCATACTTACATGGTCATCCCAGACTTTTTTACTGTTGTCAATAACAGCAGCTCCAAAGCTTCTAGCAGGGTTGATACCAGTTCCAGTAATAGGAATGGTAGCCAAATGAACCATGAATACAGCAAACCCAATAGGCAATGGAGCCAACACCTTTCAACGTCCAACCACAATAACATCACGAATTCTGTTTCATATCACTACCAAAAAGACGGGAATTTGACAAACATGTTTATCAGAAGGTACTCACAGGGATATGGGAGTCGCGGGCGCTTCTCTTAGGGTCAGTAGCAGAGAAAACAGTGTAAACAAGAACAAAAGTACCAATAATTTCAGCACCCAAAGCAGTGCCATTATTGTAACCAGGTTGTACAAAATTAGCACCACCACCTAGCGTGTTGTAGGAGTGCTTCATGAATGCCTTCACAAAACCAACTCCACAAATCGCACCTAAACATTGTGCTATTATATATCCAACTGCCCTTACCAATGACACCTTCCTTGCTAAAAATAACCCAAATGTCACTGCTGGGTTAATATGTCCACCTATACAACACACAAAATAGAAAAAAATATTTTAAAATAAACAATAATTTAAGCTGCTCTACCATTAGCTTTTTGGCCAAACTATCAATTTTGTTCGGTTTCAGACATTTTTGACTATTTTCGATTCTGCTAAACATAACACAATTAGGTAAAACTAACTTAAAATTCTAGATCCATCACGAAAAAAAGGAGTTACGAGCAGAGTATGTATGTGCTCACCCGAGATACCGGCAGTGCAGTAAACAAGTACAAAAATCATGCCTCCAAAAGCCCAAGCAATGCCGAGAATACCAACTCCGTCACATTTATCAGCAGCGTTCAACTTCTTGTGGCCGATGACGGTGGCGACGGTGACGTAGAGGAAAAGCAGAGTAGCAATGAACTCAGCAATAAGAGCTCTGTAGAAAGACCAGAGCTTGAGTTCAGCAAAATCAAGCAATGGTGCTGGTGGTGGATCCACATAGTCCTTTCCACGAGCTTGTCCTTCTTCCATCACTTCCTTTGACATTTTCGCTTCTGATTTTGTATCTGTTTGTTCTTGTTGTGAGAATAGGTGAGGGGTTTTGTGAGCATTTTATTGACAGAGGAGAGGAGGGTTTTATGGATAAGGTAAAGGGTACTAGTGGAATACAATTTTGAATTTGAAATAAAAGAAAAGGAAACTATACTTTTGAAATAAAAATTATCGTGTTTGGTGTTCACAATTGAAATTTATTTATATTAATAACATTTTAGATTAGAAGAAGCAAAATTATGATGTTTCACCATTGAAGTAGTAAAAGCACAATTTTACAGGTGCTGTAAGGGGACCATATACAGCTCGACCATGTGATTTGTATGAAGGATGATTATCTATTTGGGCTGTATTTGCCTTGTTGTGGGGTTGGAGTTTCTTTTGTCTTTGCAAATAGCCGTTATATGTCTTTTTCAACTTCTCTCTTCCTTTTTTGGACAAAAATTCAACTAAATCTCCATAATTAATATGTAGTGTTGTTTCTCATTATTAAAATTGAATCATTAGTCATCTTCACTTGTCTTTCCTGAGCTGCATTATGTGACCTTATAGAAAGATAATGGCACAAAAGAACTACTCTAATTTTGAAAAGAGAAGAGCCTGTCAAATTAGGGATGTGCATCCATCCGTTTAGTCCGATTTATCAATCCTCAATTTTTAAACATGTTAAATCAATAATCAACTAATAAGATATTTTTTTTATCAATTTATAAGTTTAGCCTTTAATAGTTTGGTCTTTGATTTATCCAATATGAGAATGCTCATAAAATAAATATGATATCTCCATTGCTTTGGCGCGTGATAGGACAAGAATGTAACTTTACAAAATGCTCATTACATAAAAACATTAGTAACTAACATGAAAAAAATATACAAGTGTTACATGAATAAAAGAGTATTTTTTTTTAACTCAAAATCATTGTGAAAGTATGAATCGAAACCTAAAAGGCAACGATAATAACTAGTAAAGCTAACATTAATATTTATATAAGTCTAAAGTAGCAAACTACTATAATTTTAAGGGGTTATCGGATAAATTCAATAACCCAATACTATAAAACCAAAATCAAACTAATAACCCAATTTTTAAAATAAAATTATTGAAAATTTATTAATCAATAGTCATAAACTAAAAATCAAATCAAAATTTATTAAAAACAAATCCCATCCCTAATTATTATTATTTCACCTACCCCTAATGAAAGGAACTCCTAAACAAAGTAGAAATTTTTTATCCACTTGGCAATTTCACTTGAAGTAAAAGGAATAATTGAGTCCTATGAAAGAATTTTTATAATCTTTTGGACTTTACGATTTCATGCTTACAACCTACGTATAAAATTGAGTTATTAAAGTTAAATTTGTTTCCACTTCAAAACTCCTAACTTCCCTTGGAATCCCAAGAAACAAACAATCTCAATATAAAAGATAAACTCTTACTTAAAGATAATGAAATTTAACAAAAAAACTCGTCTTAACATTATTAATATAGTGAAATAGACCATGAAACTATACAATGTATCAACTAACTAGTTATTGTACTGTAATTTAGTCATAGCAAATGACAACATGACTATATTCCATCCTCTTCAAATTTTATTTGTGGGATCATATTGTTATACTATTATTGTCAAAGTAATTAGTTTAACAAAAAAATTATAATACTGATAATGTATAATATTTTTAAATCATCAGATTAAATTATCAAATGTATACGAATAAATTATATAATGCAATGCCTTTTTCATAAATCCAATTGAGAGGGTAACGGACGCATGTTTTCATACTTATGTCTAACTTCCTAATTTAATATTAAAGCACCCCCACGAGGAATAATATTCGTTGTGTTAACTCATAATCAAAACATTTATTCTATTAATTTATTTATGTGGTTTTGTACTTTGATCAATCATTAAAGATAAAATTAATAATTGCTGTACTCATCTGTGTCCAAATGATTATGATATGAAAATCTTAATTTGTATATGGAAAGATATAAACAAAACATTTTTTTGCTTTTTTGCGTAGATAGAGTTGAGTTTTGTTTTTAATTAACAATTAATGTGGTCAACGCAGCAGGACGCTAATTTAAGCCAGAAAAGTCTTTAACATTTACAAAAATCTGTAGTTTTCTTCGTATGATTTTTTGATATTGCTCCTGTACAAGAAAAATAACGGCTATAATTATATCTAATATGAAAAAAATTGAAAGAAATCAGTAATAAAAACAGTTAATTAGTCACAAAATTTACTCTTAACACAGTGTAATTATGTCCAGGGATGGCAATGGAGCGGGTTAAGTTCAATTCGTAAATTTTTGTAAATCGCCTGCTCCGCATATACTCGCGGCGCTTAAATTTTAAAGTTCTTTCATTTTATAATTGAATTTAATTTTTTTGGCTAATTAACGTCTCAACAACTAATTAATTATTTTTAGTTGACATTTTA
>JAOTQJ010000001.1:37362674-37376550 GCA_025642045.1 Solanum sejunctum | reverse complement strand
TAAAATTTAAAGTTCTTTCATTTTATAATTTAATTTAATTTTTTTGGCTAATTAACGTCTCAACAACTAATTAATTATTTTTAGTTGACATTTTAATTATTTTTTTCTTAATCTTTAGTTAAAAGTTTCTAATTGACATTTTAATAACTAATAATCTACTGGACATATCTAGTTTAAATTTTAGAAAAAAATAGAATTAAAGTCAATATTTAATATAAAAAATTTATATCTTTAATTTTTACTAATTAGAAAAATTTTATTTTTTCGAATTTCTATTTGGCTTTTTAAACCCGCAACTGCCCCTGCCCCATATTAGTTTAAAAATACCTACTTCAACTCATCCCGCATAACTTTAAACCCAATCAGATCCGTCCTGCATAGCTCTAAACCCGCCTTACCCCTCGCTCCGTTGCCATCCCTAATTTGCAATTTATATTTTTAGGATCGTTTCGTACGCGGGATAAAGTAGAATATTGATGATTAAGTTTGAGATTAAAATTATAGTATGCTTGATTGGAATATACATTCAGTCTGAGATTAATTTATATTTTCAACTAAAAAAATTTAATTCTGAAGATTTCACCTAATCCCATTCAACTTTGTACGTATTATTTTATTCTACTTCCCTAGTAATATAAATTAATCCAATAATAATAATTTCAGAAATATAATCTCAGAATAACTTTGTCCGCAACCAAATAACCCCTTAGAACTATTTGAAAAACGCATTTAAAATCATATCAAAGGATTATTTAAATGATAAATCATCAATATATTATTGGAAAGAATAATTAAAATTCTCCTATTTTTATTGAGAGTGTCGCCTCTAAAATCAAATATATGGCGCTATCGTCGAATGGATATAATCATGTGCTACACAGCTAGTACTTATTTGCCACAACCCATCTTTATTAATTCCACTCAAAAATTTGTTGATCTTTCTCTATGATAAATTTATAATTTGGCATGATGATTTATTTCATTGCAGGGCTTAACCACTTATTCTCATCTCGAGGACAGTTGATAGCTAGCTTAGGTTTCTAAATTTATAATTTGGCAAAAGACTTTGTAGCTTGGTAGGAGGAAATATTGTTTAAGAAGAACTGATTATGGTACAAATTATTTATTTTTGTGTTCTGTTGTATGAAGTAGGTAAATTCTTGTTTAGAACAAACATCATTTTGAGGTTGAGAAAAGAGGAAAAAACACTAGTCCTTATTGTATTCATTGCAACAAGTGGAGGACTACTTTTTTGCTTGGACGAGACAAGACATTTCATCAGAAAAATTGACTCTTTATGGTGAAAATATATTTTGCTTTTTTAGATTTAGTTGGTAATTTTATAGTTAAAAAATAATGAGTTGAAGTCTTAAAAATAATTTTTTATTGATGTTTTTAATGCACCAGATAAATAAGTTATTCAATAGATACTCCTCTACATTGATTGTGTCCTCTCTATTTTTCAAAACTTGAAACTAAACACGAAATTTAAAAAATATAGAAAAATTTATAATTTTTTGAAATTATATTAAAGTAAAATTTTGAATAGAAAAATGTACCGTTGTAGACTTTTTTGCCAATTAAATTAGACCTAATATTGATAAAGTATATAGTGCCATGAAATAATTATCAATTTTAAAAATTTGATTCTTAAAATTTTATCAATGTTGCATAACTCACGACATAAAGAGTAACATACATTATTTAAAAATTTAGGTAAAATATACAATAAATTACAATAAGTAATAATTTAATAAATAAATACAAATTTTATTAACTCAAAAAATATAACAACAACAATAACAACATAGTCAGTAGAATCCCACAAATGAGGTCTGGAGAACGTAGAATGTATCCAAACCTTACCACTATAGAGGTAGAAAAATTATTTCTTGAGAATCCTTGTTAACTCTACAAATACGTGCAACATAAATCAAAATAAAATAACCAAGTGTTTTCAGAGAATTGGTTGGACCGTTGTGGATAAAGTTTGAAAATTGATACATAACGGTTGAATCTATCGTCGTTCCGTTAGGCAACTTTTTGTGGCAACCCTTCATTTATTACAAGCCACCATTATTTCAGTACTAAATTTAAATTTTGATTTGTGCAGTATTCAATTGTGATATTCATTCAATAATGATACTATTTAGGTTGATTATAATCGTTTACACCGAAGAAATAAAAATTAGTGTAGTTTAATTAACTTATATGGTAATAGATATAATGATTTACAGAGTAAATTTGTTAGACACACTGGGCTTGTAGAAGGAAATACTGTATGTCACGTATATACCGAATTCATTCACCACTGTGGAGAATTCTTTATTAATTAAATAAGGTGATGGTGCTCTTATCTCGTCCAAACAAAGCCTGCTTTTAATTTGAATATGATCTCTGTGTTTTTTTCTGTTCTACCATGACCAAGTATTTGTTAGCTAGATAAAGGACGTAGCTAGCAGATTTAAAATTCGTCTTCAAGACAAGAATTAAACCACAATTTTATATATATATATTGTCTCATGTATGTGGAATTATCAGAATATGTATATTATGCATTTTGATTGTCGACAAGACAGGCTCATGTTCTTGCCCATAACAAGGAAAACAACGTGACAATGAAAACAAACATAAATCTTTTTTGGGCAAAAACAAGAAATTGTACACCATAAACACTTGATAAAAGATATGATAATCCGCACAAAAAAGAATAATATAAAAGATCCGAAAACTGCAATCAAATAGAGAAATTGATGATTGTAGTTTGATATATAATTGCGACATGTGATGTATGTAAGAAGACGAGAGCTGTGCAAGGATTTTTCTTCTTTCATGATATCATTTTTGCCTACAAAAACAAATGACTTAATGAGCGTGCAAGTTGTTTTTATCTTTACTATCAAAAGATGGTGACCAATTTTCATAAAATTAGTGTTAAACAGTTCACATCGGATGAAAAAGGAATGAGTGGTCTTGTTATATAACTCCCTTGTGAGTTCAAACCCAAGATCCATTTCTATACACAAGGATGAATCCTCTCCTTTATTTTTTTTTCTTTACTACTACTGTGAGATACTCTTTCCCTTTGACAATGAAGTTGATTTAAACAGAGAACAAAGCACAGAAAAACTTCACCATAAAGTTGATTTAAACAGAGAACGCAGTTACCAAGAGATGACAAACGTTCTTAGTTCAATATATAGACATTGAAATTGGCCAACTTACTTTGAGGATCCCTCCAACAGAATACATTAACTTGACCTTAAGCACAACACCTAGTCCCTCATGATCCTAAACGCACATCCATGGGTTCCCCCTTCATTCAGAATCACTACAGATAATGATTATGAAATATTGAAATCGATTCACTAGGGTTCCTTAAAGAGGTATATTAACAACACTCTCCACAAGAATTAGTAGCAGGACACCATCTAAGGCAAATTAAGTAGCTCTACATTGAACAAGTATATAGCCATATTGGAGGAGTCCAATAATGCATGACTGCAAAAATATAATAGATGGGCTATACATATCATTTACCTAGAAACTCTACAAAGAGAGATCCCCTCCTTCCCACTTGAAGGGATGTTCGGTTTTGTTCGTCCCGGTCAGTTTTCAGCAATCATGTTTATGGATCATTTCAGACCCCTCTAAAATAAACATTTACAACTTTGAGATAGGAATCAACACCAAAATGATTCAGGATCATACTACTCTGCAAGCAAACCCACGACCAATAATGCCTAGGATAAGGCTACCGTCCTCAAAAGCCTATTTTCCGATGCAAGTTAACCTCCAGCACTACTATCCCCAGAAACCAAAGCACCACTTAAGCACAATCTATCACATACGTCAAATACTTTGAAAGAAACCAAGTAAATGCATATGCACCGCAGAAAGAGGTTTAATTTGTCTTCATTGAACGACAACTTGTTGCAATGCAAAAGTTCAAAGGACCAAAGCTAGAGGTTCCAAAAACAAAACATTAAGAACATATTTACCACTAACATAACGATCGTTCATAGAAATCTACTAGGGTATATTATAATTCCATCACCAGAACAACAAAACACCAGCTTCACTCGAATGCCCATGCATTCTCCCTCCGAACTTCCTCCTCCTCCTCAGGAGTGAAGTCATTCTTGATGTTGAACGTCTTCCTGATCTCCTCGGGAGTTTTTCCTTTTATCATGTCTGCAACGGTCTGACAAGTGAGATCGAGCAGGCTCTTAATGTTCAGGTAGTTTGCAGCCTGAAAAGTTTCAAGAACAGTATCCATTAGAATCTAAAACAAATAACTAATATTCCATTACAAAGTGAAGAAACAAAGACGGAAAAATCAATGGATTAACGCAACTAACTATAATTATCAGGCTCAACAGTTTATCTCTCGTACTTTGGTACTTACTCATTGTTTTAGAGGTTACTTTTAACTACAACAACATCCACATTCCCCCGGTAGAACTTCTAGGTTTTTAAGAATCCAGCCTAACAGACTTCCCAAGAAATGATTATTAGCAAGGAAATCATGTCAAGACACTTTGAGACGCTACAAAGTATGATAGTGCCATACCCAAAATATAAAACATAAGCAACGATCAGCAAGTTAGAGGGTTAAGCATTCCCACAACTACAGTATTAACACTAGGAACATAATCTAATAAGCATCTAATCACCCTATATATGGTAAAATGCTTAAGAAGTATTGTATGCGGATGAACACCCTAAACGGACAACAAGGCAAATAAAACTACCAACCTATCAAATAAGTACAGCAAAAGCATAAACAATCCAACCGAATACACGAGCAGTAAAAGCAACAGAGGCAGAAATGGTAAAGGAACAAGATAATCAAGTAAAACTACCTATTAATCGAATGAGTAACAACAACAGCATAAAATTCTAAGCGAACCCACAAATAAGAAGAGCAACATAAGCATAAATCGTAAAACAGAGCATAAAACGGAACAACTACATATGAACCCTAGAACCGAGAATCAGGCAAATCAACAACAAATCAGTCAGATCGGTACACCAAACCACGAAAAATCAACTTAATCCACACAATCCACCCGGAAACGGTTAGAATTAAAGCATACCAGAATCAGATCAAAGAGAGTTCCCTGATCAACTTTGACAAAATCAGCGTCAAAGTTCTTCAACTCCTCCTCCGTCGCCCTGTCGTCTGTCTTAGACGCAGCTTCCACATGGCGATTACAGTACTCAAGTACCTTTGCCAAGATCTTGCTTGTCACATTTGGAAGAGGGATGACTGAGTTGGCGCAATCATCCTCAATCATGTGTTTGATGGTCTGTGATTCCAAAGCAACAACCTCAAGGACCTCGAAACTCTCGCCATCAGAACTCTTTAGAGAGATCTTCTTTGGAGAAGCCATAGTCGGTCGATCGCAAACCCTAGAACGAGAGAAAATGAAGAAGACGGTTGGGGATTTTTTTCCGTACAAATAAAAGTGAGAACATGAATAGGAGAGGGTGCCTATATATAGAGGCGTTTCATTGTAACTACCCATTTTATTTTAACTGTGGTAATTCTCTAAACTAAACCACACTCCTATGAGGTTTTAAAAAAACTGCCTTCTCGGGTTCACCGACTCAAATTTTTGTTTGTTTATTTATTTAGTTTACAGCAAAAACATTTTGTTTTTTTATTTTAAATTTCAAAGTAATTACTATCTTCATCCCATATTATATGGGAGCATTCTATTTTACAGAATAATTAAAAAATTATTAATATATTAATAAATTTTACTATTTTATTTTTTATTTGTATCTATATATATTAAATTAAGTTAGAAAAATATGCATAAAATATAAAAATAACTTACTTCTTTGATTGTGAAAATAATTAATGTGTCTCTTGAAATTTTTAAATATTATATTAATGGTAGAGTAAAACAGAAAAAAATTACTCCCTCCATCTTATAGTGAAAAGTATGAAATAAATTTTATTTTTAAATATTTTTCTTGTTAAGTATGCATTACTTTATAAATATATAGTGTAATTTATATCCTAGAAAATATAAAGGTTCAATAAATGAAAGGGTACAAAAAAATTTAAAACATTTACGTTAAACTTTGAACAATTCATATATTTTGAATTTTAAAAAATATCTTAAACAGTTCAAATAATATGAGACAAAAGAAAGAAATAGTAGAACAGTTCAACTAGAGCACTAAAATCCATATTTGAAGTCGTAGCTCTATGTTTCATAATCAGATAAAAAATTTATTACGTGTCTAACATAATTTTTTGGGGGGATCATAAATTTGAGTAATTTTTTTTAGATACAAAAGAAGTTTACACAGTACAATTTAGTATTTACGTTGGCATAATATTCTCTTAGCAAATTATATTGATTTTACGACCAAATTCACATATCTACATAAACTATGATAGTTCAATATCAAGAAATATGATTGAATGATCTCTTAATAGAAAGTGTGTCATCTGTTTTTATATAATATGAATTTGAATTAATCAAATAAATAGTGAATACTAAATAAAAATTTTAAAATTAAATAATACATTGATCCATTTGTTTATTATTTATTCATATCTCAAGGAGTTTTTTATTATAAGTGTAGCGTAACAATTCTCTCTTTTTCCTTTTTTTTTCTTACTTTGGACTTTGGTATTCTTCTTTTTGCTTTCTCATTCTTTTCTTTCTTAGGATAATGCCAACTTTCTTTTGCAGCTAAATTATCATGATGATGCTCGTTTCTTACTTTGTCATATTCGTCATATAAGTTAAAAAATCCATAGAATATGAATAATTGGTTGGCAATTCTTGTTCAAATCATTTAAGTTGTCATTTCATCGAAGGCTAACTAATCTCATTGCTGAAGTAGACATGTCAATCTATTACTTAATTGAACAACTTAACTTCCTCTTATTTATAAGAGATTTGGGAATCTACTGAATCTTTTCTTGAATGATCGAGTAATTATTGATTACTGTCCGTGTCATATCAATAGAGTTAGAATGGTCCGCTTCCTTAACCATAAATTAGGATTATGTGTACATAGTATTTTTATTTGGGTGAACATGATAAACCCTATTTTATATGATAGCTCATATACTATACAAAAAAAAATAAATCGCATTAGACAAATTCCACACGAAGAACTGACCCAAAAGGTCAAACCCTTAGTAGTCCACATTCAGGTTGGGCCGAGCCCAGTAGATAAATTATGTTTGTAGTTATAGCAAAACTATGTAAAAACCAATATAGACAAATGAGAGATACATGACATAGTATAGCAAAGTTTCCACATATTATCAACTCCTATTCAAGCTTGAAATACACATTTCCAGTAACCTTGGCATATGTTGGTTGAGTCACTTAAAACATTTCGACTTCACAGCTTTGAAACAGGTAAGCCTGCAATAATCAACCATTATGTGTTTTAACTGAAACAAATATGCAGCTCTTACAAATTGCATATACGAGTTAATTACCTAAAGCTTTTGAATTCACAATGCTCGGGCATGCAGCAGGGGGCGGTGCATTCTCATTTAAGAACGCTTCTACGCTGTTTGGATTACTCCAAATTGGGTAGCCTTTAATTTTTCCCTGTAAACATAATCAAGAAACAAATGAAACATTAATAATCCAAAACACAACCATGCCTTTGTGTTCACTGTGATTTCAGCATAACAGTGTCCCTTCATTTTGACTCAAAATTGTGTACCAGAACATTCAGAGCAGCCAGTGTAGCCATTCCCTCACGAGTCCACTGCATTAAGAACCAAGAGATTTAGTATTTTCATAAAAAGTGACAACACTATCAAAGATCATGAGAATTGGCGAATTAGATTGGAAGTTGCTCTAGTAGCAGAAAACTACTTCTTAGTTTACACAGTTAATCACAGAGAAATACATAATTACGAGCAAATTTACCTTAGAAGCAGAAGCTATGTGGGGCACCACAACAGCATTCTTCATGTCTGCAAGACCGGGTTTCATGAAGGGCTCATCCTAACACAACGTAATAATTAAACAAGTAAGCAAGACTTGAACTTGTAATACAAAATCGTCACATAACCTACATTATGCAGGTAGTTTATTTCTTAGCTCTTCGCTTGTTAGAAATGGTGCAAAACAAAATTGGATTCGCCTCTTATCACCAAAAAGGGACAGATTACTATTGTTTACCTCAAAGACGTCAAGGCCAACACGGAACATGGGATTTTCCCTCAGATGATCAACAAGAGCTACCTCATCAATCACAGGCCCCCTACTGCAGTTCACTAGTATTGCTTCCTACAAGTTTCGGCCAAGTAATATCAAGATATCACATTTTCTCTAAATCAGCAAGCAAAATAGGTATATTCTTGCAAATGAATATTACCTTCTTCATCATTGCTAGCCGTTCTTTGTTCACAAGGTGATACGTTGTTTTATCAAGAACCGGATGTAGACTTATCTAGAGAATCATTTTGATCACAGATAAGAACTTGAATGAGAATCCAGCACTACGTATACTGATAAATGAATAAGATATGTAATAGTGCACTCTTGACGTTGATAATTACCACATCAGCCTCTCGGAGGACCTCCTCCATGGATGAAGCTCTTTTCCATGTTACAGGCTGTTCTCCATTGGCTTTCAGAAACTGACCATAGGCTGCAAAGGCGAGAAAACATAAGTACATGCAATGAGCTTGAAGTTTGTTGATGTAGCAGACTGATTAAAACATGCCTGTCACAAATTTTTCTAGACGGGTAGATTGATACAGGTCGTAGTATATCAAGTTCATTTTGAAGCCTTCAACCTGTTGCAATAGAACACCAAAGTTGCTCCAGTTAACATACAATTTCTTAATCATGAGTTCCAGCTAAGACCGAACTTTTGAAACATGTAGAGCAGGAGAATAACCCTGACTATAAATTGTTTTCAGCCAACAAATTCAGAAAGATTGTCAACCAAAAAGCACAAGGCAACCTAGCTGATTACCATCATTCTAGCATAAGCAGATCCAATACGACCAGCCCCAATAACACCAACAGTTTGTCCTTTAAGTAAGTTCCCCACAAACCTGACAATGAAATCATTGAGGTTTTAGACCAACATAATTTAGTTAGAGAACTGAGAAGACACAATAAATAGAATCAAAGATGTTCATACAAATGTGGAAGCCATCCTTCATATTTGCCAGTTCTCATGAACTCATCTGCCTCCACAATTCTTCTCGCTGCAGCTAAAGAAAGTGAAGCTGCTAACTCTGCTGTAGTCTCTGTCAGTACTCCCTGATCATAAGAGCATTATGTCAGGAGATAAAATGAATGCTTTTACATATATGCACATATTCAGGTCACAAATAAGTTTACTTGCATCATTTACCATACCGATTAAGTCTATTTGATCCAATAAAATCACTCCTACTGCATATACAAGTTCCGGTTTAATTTAGCACACATGTAGCAACTTCAGGACAAGTACCGTGATTTTGACAGTTGGACAGGAATCAGCAAAGATCCAGTGATTTTGATAAGTTTAAACGATATCTTCGACTCAAATCCACGAAATAATTTAATGTATGGACTTTCTAGTCATCCTCCCTTCATCCAGAGGAGATCCGAGACATGTGACATTTCAGGCTAATTAAGGTGTCTAAGCTAAAATACAAAAGCTTCTGATTATTGCTGTACAAAAGAAACCAGAGCATTAGAAAGCGACAAACAAACAGTTATGGACTTACAGGCGTGTTTCCAACAGCAACACCATACTTGTTGGCAGCTTCCACATCAACGTTGTTGTATCCTACAGCCATGTTACTAAAAGCTTTCCCTCCAGCCCTGCTTAATGCAGAGAAAAGTGTCTCTCCCCAGTCTTCTGTCAACTGAACAATGCAAAACAAATCATTTGAATTTCACTTCCATACACAATCACCTTAGGAATTACCTGGCCAATGACTCCGTCACATCGGTCTCCAATAAGAGCAAGAATGTCATCAACTGACAAAATAGTTTTCTTCTCAGTGCATATCTACAGAATGCATCAAATAAAGTTAATCAAACCCAATAACGTATACAAATTAACAAAGAAAAGATTTGATTGAATATATGTCTGTTACTTCTAGGCGGCAATCTTGTTGAATGAGAAGATTAATCCATCTGGTCCCAGGCATAGGTTTGGTGCTAACAACTCTGTATTTCCCATTTGGATTCCACACTTCAATTTGCACTGGCTTTGCCATCTCTGCTCCAAATATCTCTAAATTCTCATCTTTAAATCTTATGGTTTCTATTATTATTCCTCATTTTGGGCTCACCACCTCTCATTTTGGAAAAGGATAATGAAACTACAATTTTATGCCACGTAAGGGGGCTTGCTATCTTTATTCAAATTTGATCACATTCTTTACCAAGAGAGATTAAAATTTGAAAAGTTCGGAATATTCTTTTTTGTGTGTGTTGAAATAACGTACCGAATGTTTTTCTAATAAAACTTCGGTGTAAACAAATATAGTGCAACTTTTTAGCATATTAAAATGTTGCATATGATATATGGCTGTTATAGACAATCCAACTAATTTGGAAAATAGGTGCAGAGCTACTTTTTCGAATATTATATAGCAGATTAATTATTGATAAGGTTACCAGGTACATATTTCCTGATTGTTAATTAATTACTCTTTACGCTTATGTTAACTAATGGTTTGATGTGTAGATCTATTGAGAGGGCTAACGTACAAACTATTAAATGGCTGAGACCTAACCGACATAATATGAAGTTTCCTTGAGCAGCAGATGAACTAGCTTTCTCGCAATGCCCAATTTGTTTATGTTCTCACACATCGAATCTAACATGATTAATTTCTGAATCCTCGATAAAAATATTTAATGTTAAGGTTTTAAAGTAAATTCAGAAGTTTATTATTGAGAGAAGTGATGATCAGATCGTCTTGATTGTTGAAAGAGAGGGAAAACTAAGCTTTCGAGACCATCTTTTCCAAATAAATTGTGAGCTATTATTTTGTATTAATCATTGAACAAAAGAGACCACTAGAATCAAATTAAATCGATCATTTGGTTGGATGAACAAGGCTACTAGAACAAAACACCCTGGTTGATAAAAGACCCTTTCATTATTTGCCTCGCAGACACCTTAGAGTCATCCTAATCACTTTACATATTATTTTGGAGGCTATGGTATACTATGTCCGTCTTTCTCCATGTGTTAGTTATTTTTGTTAATATATGCTTTCTCAGTTTGATTTGATAAAAAATTTAAAATAAATATAAAAGAATTTAAATTTTATAATTATAAATTAAAATTGTAATAAATATAATAAAATATCATTTAATCTTATAACTTTAAATATATTATACTAAAAGTTAAAATTAAAATATTGTTAAAATAAATAAAAAATTATTTTTTTAAACAGATTAAATAAAAAACAGATGATTCTTTTTTAAATGAGAGATTACCTTCTAGACATTACAATCTCACAAAAGTTTACTATCTTTAGTTTGAATTATTTATTACTCTATATAAATAAAAAACAGAATTACTAGTCACGAATTTGTGCCTGCAATTTCGCATGGAGTTATTGACTTTTGAATATTGAATTTTCAATGATAGTGTACGGGTATTAAGGTTTGAGTTGACTTGGATCTTATATATTACTTACTAACATATTTTTTCTTTTAAAAATTATCCATTCTACAAATCAGTAGAAATTTATAGTACTTATTTTCTTCTAATACAATTCTTATTACTCATCTGTTTATTTTTATTTGTATATTACATTATTTTAAAATATTTAATAAAATTATTTATATATAAAATTAATAAATAATTTAATATTTTATATCTATTTTACTTTTATTATTAAATAATATTTATTTTTTAATATTTAAATAAAGATAATTTGATTTTTTATTATTTACTATTTCTTAGTTATCATGCATGCAATTATTATTGAACAAGGGAAAGGGAGTATTAAATAACTATATAACGTAAAATAAAAATATATACTATTAATCAGGAAAGATATTTTATCTATTTTTTCATAAGTTTTAGTTAATAGTAAATGTTTGCTAAAAATAAGGAATTCAAAAAGGTGTCATCTTTTCGTGAAGGGTCACGTCTTTTAGCAATTCGGTGGTTATTGCTTTAAAAAAATACACCCCTTCCGGAAACAGTGTGACGCTTTATACAAAATATTTAACAAAAACCGTAAAAGAAATACTATTTTTCTTCTTATTTTTTTTTTTAAAAAAAAGCAGAAATTATGGGAAAGGAAAAAATTAACTGTCTTTTTATCATTTGTTTTGCTTTTATCTCTCTCATTTTATACAAACATCCAACAATTGCGTCTTTTTTTTCCTCCTCTCATATAAAAATTTAAATAGTAATTGTCGAATAAAATTAAATTGAAAGAGCTTATGCAGTATCTGTTAAATCACGTTAATTAAAAGAGATGTATTAATCATTTCCTAAACTGCAAAGTTTACTTCTATTTGACTAAATTTATTTTAAAAATGACTAAATCTTTTATAACAATAATCTACGAAATAAATGGGGAAAAAAAAAAGAAGGGGAAGTGAAAGTCCCGTAGTGGTTCGTTATAATTGTGGTGAGAAATACGCCACACCCTCCACTAATCTCTTATCAAAATGAACATAAATCAGTCAGCCAAGTTAGGTATTGGTTCCATCAACTCTCTACGCATTTTACTCCATATGCATTTTGTTCAAATGGTTACAAACTTAGAATCTCTTTACCTTTAATTAAAATATATGTTGAATTTACTGATTAAAAAATTTATGTTAAAAGTGTCACTTTAAGAAATGAATAACGTTATGCAAAAAATTTAGACTTTATTCATATCGTAATACAAAGATTGAACACCAAAAAAAATTAAAAAAAATATTTTTTGATCTTATTTTATGTAATATTCTTTTTTTTAACAAATGTTACTCTATTTAATTTTTAATAAAAATAATTTTAAAATTTTTCTTTTATTTTTGATAAAATAATTGTTAATTATATAAATATTTTAAAATTATTTTAGATTATAAAATTCAAAAAAAAAATTGAAGTGTCATACTTAATAAAAAAAGGCGACTTAAGATGGACCTAAAGAATAGTAAGCTATTCAGATTTTAGCCTACCTAAGTGACGGCTGACCCATTCTTCATGACTTTGTTCATACCTAACGACTAATCACTTATTATAATTATAGTCTACCCAACTTATATGTAATTATAAGGTTCGTTCTTACTTCATCTTTATCTATATCATCATCATCAATATATTTCGATGTCTCAAAAGACTCCCGCTCATTACGGGGTAAGGAGGGATCGGATGTACACAGCCTAATTCCTATGTTTAAAAACATAAAACGATTGTTTTCAGATAACCCATGAGGAGCATTGAAAGTTGCATTGACTAACTGCTATTTTACAAATAAAAGAAACACAGATAGTTTAATGAGTCATCTTGCTTTATTTCATCATACTCCAAAGCCAAAAAATAGTCAATCTTTGACTCCATCCGAGATTGATGAAAAACATCTCTATCTATATATCTATAAATATTTTAAGTATTTGATATTTAAAATTCATTAATGGAATAAAGTTAAGTTTGCATGTACAAGAGCCATACTACCAAAAAAAGCCTCATTTTAGTATCATCTTTATTAAATACAAATTATTTATGTATTAAAAAAGAATATTTTACATAAATTTTATATTTTTTAAAATTAATTTCAATTAATACAATTTTTTTTAAAATTATATCAAAAATCTCTGGTATATGTCAAAAAAGTAAAACCATTGAAAAATTTTAATTATAATACATGGAGAAATAGGGATGATAATTTATATCAACAAGTATAATTTTT
>JAOTQJ010000001.1:37341217-37352135 GCA_025642045.1 Solanum sejunctum | reverse complement strand
AAAATTGAAACAAAAAAAACTTTATATCGTACTCGACTATCTTCACATCCAAAAAATCAACGACGTGAATTATGTGTGGACCAAAAAATTTTCATTCTCGCTCTTTTTCCACAATGGCAAAAGATATTTAAATTCATTATTTATCAAAAAATGTCAAAAATATTTTTTAAAAAATGAAAAGCCAAATACTTGTGTATTTTTAATAAAATAAAGAAGAAGAAAGTGTATGTTAATTTGAAAATAAATAGTGTATATATATATATATATAGAGAGAGAGAGAGAGAGAGATAGATAGATAGATAGATCGATAGATAGATAGAGAGAAATGTGGCAGGGGCAAAAGGGTTAAATTACTCATTTTTTCCGATGGAATAGTTAAAAATAAGACTTTCACGCACCCTGCGCGAGTGTATTGCACTTACTGTGCCACGTCAGCACCTTGTGCCTATTTGTTCAGGAATTGTCAAATTGAGGATCTTATTTGTATACTATAAATATTTAAGTTCCAACTTACAAAATAATGTCAAGTTAAGGATCATTTTTAGGAATTATCCCTAAAATTTAATACAAACATATCGCCTACAAAACGAACTCCATCGTTCATTTGGACCACATCACCTATGGCTGTTAACCGAGGCTACTGAGAATACCTACATCACTAGTACAAAGGGTATACACAAATCAAATTAATTAAAATTTTTAAATATTAAATTAAATTATTTATTTTTAATTTTTTAAATTTACAAACTAAATCAAAATAATAAGCTTTAGATTTTCAATTTCAATTTTAGTGAAATTATTAACTAGTGATAAGAAGAATTATATTCAACTCATTGCATGCATCATTGATACGTTATTTTTGTCATTATAGGAAAGGTTCAATTTTTTTAATTTTTTATTTATGTGCCAAATGTGATGACTTTTAGTTGGAAGTTGAAATTTTGCTTTCCCATAATTTGGCAGCAAGTACTGGAATTAGACATAATTGATGATGAAACCTTTTTTTGTTATATGTCGCTATTATTTTGTTATTTGGCACAACATTTCTGACTAACGTTTCAATATTTGTTATCACGTAAATCAAATTCAGTATGCATATATAACTACGTAACAATTACGATTACATTTGTATCTTTTTTTCAAATGCTTAAGTTTTGAAATTTTTCACAATAAAAAGAACACACCTTAAATTACGCCAATTTTATCTAAAGGATAAATTCATTAAAATTAACTACATACTTGTCCAACCTCAAAAATACCAAAGGGTATGTTATTATTCATTATTAAAGTTGCAGAAGTCATGATGTATTTAGAAGTTAAACTAAATCATGAACACTTCAAATCCAAATGCATTTTTAGGTAAAATTTAGAAAAACTTTTGCGAACATTATTATACGTTTATTTGATAGTTAAGTTAATCATATAAATTATGTTTGTTTTTTTTAATTACAAATATTAACTGCAAGTAGCAAAGGTTTGGAGTTTACGGCTTACTAAGGTGAATGCATATAATTAAAGAAGATGTTATATTTTATGTAAATAACTTAACTACTTAATAGACAAATAAAAACATACACAAAATATATTAATTAAAATACAATTTAATTCAAATATCTAAATAAAATATCTAACAAATGTATTAAGGCTTAAGATAAAGGATGAGATATATTGTTGAAGAGACACAGGCAACACATGAATAAAGCAAATAGGGAATAGATATGGCCATTTATGTTTTTCAAAAAAATTCACGATTCATCAATTTGTTGCTTCTTAACCTCCTTAAATTAAATGCATCAATGCATATTCATATGATTAACCTATATCCTTTCCTTTTCAAATTGTTATGTCACTTTGGGAAAATATTGGATAATCACGCGTTATGAATTATTATTCCTCTTAGTTGGCACTGCATATATAAATAGTAAGAAATTAAGATCTTGATAGAATTATAAGTAGGTGAATTGAGGTTACTGAATTTCTACTAAAATTTAATTTCTTTATTTGTTGTGGTATAATTTGTAAGTACTAAATTATTTTCTTTTTATAGTGTGTTATATGAGGCCTATTTTTGGATGTTGAATAGGCAGAGTCATAAATAAGTAAATGAAGGACACGTTCAAATTTAATGATACTTTTTGTGAACTAATTATTTTACCACCCGTAAATTAATTATACCAAGTATGAAGGAAAAAACTTTATAACAAAGATAAATGGTAGTAGGCTAATAGGTACGCGAAAGTTGTTGCCTCCCAACACCCTATTTTCTTGTAAGAATTTTAATGTGCGGCCCCCTTTTATATGCTCAAGATAATCAATAAGGATTGTTTGGTATAATGTATTAATTATATATCGATTATCTATTATGTATTATTTGATTTGGTGTATTAAAAATAACATGTATTGTATAAAAAAATATTTATAAAGATACTCTTCACAATTAAGGTGAAAGAGATGTAAAAAAAATTACGAGGGCTAATGTGATCTTCAATCATTTTGATACATGCATTAAAAGTATTATGTTACTAATACCCATTGATTCATGGTATTAGTAATGCATACTTTAATACACAATAGAATATATAACTAATATATTGTTCATATTAGTTATGTATAGTATAAAAATGTGTACCAAATAAGGTATTAGTTATACAAAGAATTAATGCATGCATTATTTTTGCCAATACACTTTACCAAATGACCATTAAGTATTTTACTCTATTTAGTATTTCGTTGATTTTAGTTTATATGACATAATTTTATTTTAGTTAATCTTAAAAGAATGATATATTCTAATATTTTGTTAAAATAATAAAAAATATTTTTTTTAAAAAAAATATTAATCAAAATTGATTTTTGATGAAAAAAAAGAAAGTTATGATAATCAAAAAGTTAAAGGGAGCAGTAAATTGTGTGTTAATCCCCATGCTAATCTAAGTGCATTTAGGAGTAGTACGCTTTCCTACCTAAAGGTGGTAGCTGGTAGCCCTTATTATGAATCTGAGCTATACTAATTCACTTCTTCCAAACTCTAAAATCCAATCCCTAGTGCCCTATCAGAACTATTATCTCCTGTTAATATTAATAATCTGATATTAATAAAAAAAAATTATATTTAATATTTTCTGCTTATGAAACTTGATTCTTGAAACGAGTGTTTCTCAAAAATAGTTTCTCTATCTCTATGAGATAATGGTAAGATCTGCGTACATTTTACTTTCTCGAGATTGCACTTGTGAGATTCCACTAGATATACTGTTTGATTGTTGTTAATATTAATAATTTGATATATATGTAACCAAAAAGTAAAAAATATGGTCACATTATTTTATTGAGAATCTTACTTCAAGTAAAAAGGTTTGTTTCAATTGTTGATACAATGTCATATGATATATAACTACCAAAGAGTGAACTATATAAACATCAAACTGTTAATAATTCGGATATCGCTAAGTGGAATGATAGATACATTTGTTTTTTTATATATTTTTTAGAGTTGCATATTATCAGAATTAGATCCACTCAATTTTCATTTTCCTCGATATTAGACTCATATTTGATTTAGACTTGCTCTCATCCCACGTCGATAGTTTATGATATTATATTAGATAGTAATTATTTTTATTTTTTGAACTAATTTTTGAATTTGAGTTAGAGTTAAAAAGATATATTTTGCTAACCCTAAAGAGTATATTAAAGAAAAACTAAAAAAGAAAAAGAAAAAAAGTGTTTTTGTAGTAGCGTGGGGGATATGAATTGTAGTGAAAGGTGAGAAAAATAGTATGAAAAGAACTGCAAATAAATATGACTTTTATATATATATATATATATAATAAAGACATATATATTGGAGTTGACTATACTTTTTGTAATAAATAATTAGAATTTGATTTTTTAATAAAAAAAATATGAAATATAATTTAAACAAGTGAATCTAAATGAAACATAATTTTATACTATACTTGATCGAAGGATCTATACTAGTAATTTTTAATTTATAAGTTCCCATTGCATTACTTTCCCAAGCAGTGTGAAACTATTCACATTATATACACACATTCCTTTCACATCTATCTTTATTTAAAATTAATATTTGAAAGTATCTCTACCAATACTATGCCCATGCCCAACAGTCCACAAAAATAAACTGAACATGTCTAACCTAATGTTAGATCAGTTAATCACATGACTGATGTTTGCTACTATGTATCACGAGTAATGTTGATGTGATTTTTCAATAAAATTACTTACAACTACCATTTTTATTCAAGCAAATATCATGTACTAGCTGCTGATGCATCATGCTACAATGTCCTAATTTTACCTACTCATCCATGTACATTTGATCGATGTATTGTTATATAATGGTGATTGTATCGGGGTGTGAACTAGTGACAAATAAAGTGAATTGAGGTTCGAATTTTAATAAAAATAAAAATATTGTGTTATTTCTTCTCATCTATTCTAATCTTAGTGGATAAAGTTAAGTTAGTGATATATATTGTTGATTAAAAGTGATCGATGGATACCTCATAGAATTTTTTTTTTTTAAATCAAGAAATCCATATTTGTCAATCAAGAAATTTGGCATAGTAACATACAACCTAATACCTAAAATACATTTTCTATTTGTTTAACTATCCAGTCTCAGGTTCTTAACATTTACAGCTTCAAGTTCTTAATCATTCTAGTCTCAAGTTTAACTAATCTAGATTCACTATGCGCAAGGCTCCACCACTAAGACTTCCCACAGTATATCAATCTTTCAGCTCCCAAGAAGAGATAAAAAATGATAGTACTTCCCAAAATAGTTTATCCAAATGTATCTATTTTTTATTAGGTCAGTATCCTTGTATGTAATAGTCTTATATGCCCCATAAACAGCACCAGCAATGCCGCCAATTGCACCATCGACGGCGGCCTCACAGTCACACGGGCCAGGCCGCCATCTCTCTCACCGTTGTTTCTCTCTCTTCACTGGAGAGTTTAAGAGGATATCTCATCGAATTAATTGACGCGTGACAATTTTTTCCAGCTTAATTAGTTAAATTTACCCATCCAAGTGACGTGTCTTAAATTTGAAAAATGGGAAGAGTTTTAGACATTTTATCAAACAGAGAATGGGCCATTATCAGCATTATTTGTTTGGCCTTGTGGTCCATTTTGTGGACTAAAGGGACATGCTATTATTAGTGCAATGTATAGTCAACTGAACTGTTCTTTCATTAATATATTTTTATTTTCGAGGAAGAAACAAATTTAGGATTGGTCGATTTATAGTTTTAGATCTAGCTATCAATAAGAGCTAAATTCAAGGCATTTAAATGTTGTATTATTTTATTACGATAGATGTGGGGTTTATTTTGACTAAAATATTTATAAATTGTTTAATTTTATATAATATATAATTCCTCAACTCTACAGTACGAATATCACTAGTTAAAAGTAGATCATAAATAAGATTGAAATATAATTATCACATCATAATAAATGATTTGAACAATATATAAAGAAAGGTTTAGATGGATCCATCTCTATTCGTTCAAAAATATCTGTTTTTCTTCTTTCTTTATTACATGTGGTCTAATCAAAATATTTCATTGATTTTTGATGTGTTTGTTTCAGTTACTTACTTGTATTCCTTCAGTTGCTTCTCCTCCTCCTTATTATATGAGGACTACTCAAAATATTATATCAAATTTGACGTTTCTGCTTAAGCTACTTAATTACTTCAACTATTATTTTATAATATTACTCTTAATAAGATATTTCTATTGAACTTGGACGCGTAATTTATAGTTATATATATATATATTTATATTATAAAAATATACTAAAATTATTGGGAATGGATGAGTGGTTGTCGGTCAGTTTAATATGTCGCTTTTATAGGTGGCAAGCGACCAATTTTAATTGTGCAGAATATTAATAACTTGGTAGAAATTAAAGTCGAACAACACATAATAGTGCCAATATATTTGACGAAAGCTAATAATGTCTTTTGGTGAAAGTAAGTGATATATGCATCTCATCTCTTTGAAAATTATTATATTTCAGCTATGACGTGCCATTTTCAGTAGATAATACCGTGTCCATGCAGTTTCCTAATTTTGACCATACTTTTTATTTTTTTCATGGCAGACTGACGTTTCAAAGACTCCAAGATTTGCTGAGATATATGGTCTACTTATTTTGGAATTTATGTATAAAAAAAATTATTATATGTAAGAAAAGTTGGTCTTGATTTTCGCTACTTGGGATTTATTGTTGTGGTGAGCCATAAAAGGACTAAACATGTGAGTCATTTTTTACAAATTTAAATGTCAGTAAAACAGCTTGACTTTGAATATACCAGTCTAGAAGGTAGATTAAATTTCAGTATGCTGATAAAGTTTTAATTATTTATTCAAATCTGAAAAGGACATCACTCGGTGCATGAACCGTGTTAATTTGATTTTAATCATTAACTATATATACTTTAATACATGGTTATTGTGTAATGTTCCTGACTAAAGATTACTCCCATAATATATTATTTTAAATCTTTTGATCAAGATCAAATTAGAATATCAAAAGAAATTAAAAAACATGTACAAAAATAAATTTAATGAAATTTTTTGATAGATGATTCAAAAGATAATTTTTTAAGGTAAAATTATTTAATTGGTACACAATATGCAAACCTGTGCAACTTAATCTATTCTGCTTATTTCTTGATAAAACATACGCAATGCATATATTTTATATGTTAACGACTCATTGTGAATGTGATTTATGTGTTATGTCTACCTCACAATATTCAATTTTCAATACTAACGAGGGGCATTAGAGTCTTTTTGTCCTTGTCCTTTTTTAGTACAAAATCGACCTATATCAGTTGACAAACGTATTTTTTCCTCAATCATCATTTTCAATGATGGGACAGAATCGTCATTTTGAGGTTGATGGTTAATGTATTATAAACATTTATTTTTTTCGTTCATGAGCTCAACACTTGTTTTCAATTATGTCCGTAATATTATTCTTGGCTAAAAAGAAGAGGATAATTATATTTGATTTGACCTTGGGGAAAAAAGAAATATAATGTTTCCAAAGGCTGTGATCCCTTCCTTTAACACATTATTCTAAATCTAACTAATAACAAATCGTAATGTCCCATTGTTTCCTTAAAATTTTTGATAATTTATACAAATCAAATATATCAATAAATTATATATAAATAGTAAATAAGCATATACAAATTTAACATTTATATGATTAAAAATTAAATTATACAAATTCCAATAAAATTAATTAAATTTTAGTTATACTAAATAATTAACTAGAAGTATAACTAACAATACATAAAAATCATTAAATGTTAATCATTTCGCGAATTTTTTCCTTTTCCCTTTCTCCTTCTCAATGTTTCTTTCCATTTAACACGGTTTTGCTTTCTTCCAATTTCAATTTCTCCGTAATTTCTGTCTTTTCTTTTCCTAGTTTCCTTGAAGCTCAAATGTAATTACAAGTGAAGATTGACACACTATTATTGCATTTAGTAAAAATAGAGCATCATTCAGAAGTTAATAATTACAAACTATATCGATGATAAAAAATATTATATTAAAATACATATTATTTGATATGGTTTAATCAAGTGATGTATGTACATATATTAAAAATCATAGAAAAATTATTGGGAGAATAATTTTTTCCTAAATAAGACTGCTAAACGACTATATCATGGATGCCGTTGTGTTCTGGCATGAGAAGAGGATTTTCAATTAATAAAGTTTCAAAACTTTTTCTAATGAAAGAATAACAAAATAAGGAAGAAAATTATATTTTTCCTTTTAGAAAAGAATAAAAGCACTTATGGTGATGCTTTGATTTCCCATGCATCAAGAAAAAAGTAAAATTTATGTATGATAAGAAAATTAAGACAAAATTTGGACAGATATGTCGTTTTTATTCCTATTTTTCTCACAAATAATTCTTATCTTTATGATTATATACATTATTTAAATATTTTTTTTAAAAGATTAGCCATAAGGTAAGAAAATAAATAATAAATTAAAAGTTTGTTGCAAAATCTAATGTTATTTTTCTATTATTGTTATTGTGATATTACATACATTTGTGTATGAATATATTACGTGCATGTATATTTAAGGTTTTCTTATCTCTTAGTCTTTATAGTGACGTATTCTTTGACTTGGTATCAGTCAATATTTATTCTCTTCAACTTGGGTTAGCATATTAAGTATTTAAACTTGTATAAAATTGAATAATAGGTTTATACATCTTACATGCAACAAAACATATTATTGACACGGCACAATATACTTAGTTTGAGTGTATCTCAAGTGAATTGCCATATAAATAGCGTATGTCTATTTATTTAATTTCATAAAATTTGAATGTCTAGTTCTATACGACCAAAATTGAAGTGGTAGATGACAGCTGAAACAATGTTAAGTGGTCATGCTTATGTAATTATATCTATCTCTTATTTTTCTCCTCCTATATAGATAAAAGAATTTTGATTGTGATTATAAATTGTATTTAAAATTTATTTCACGATATTAATAGATAATATTTTAAAATAAGTATCTTAAAAAAATAAAGATGGATAATGTAAGAATAGAATAGACATTTTAAAAAAAGTCAATTAAGAAAAACTGGGGGAGAATGATTATATCTCTAAGTTGAGGGGGGGAGTTCGATTTTTAAAGTAAATTAGGGGTGTAATTGATTTTCATTCAATAATATTTTCAAATATTTTTTTTTAAAAAATCATCTAAACACACATCTCATTTCACCATAATCCCAAAAAATTTCTACCATTTCAATTTTTTTTTTTAAATCTCTTCAAATACATTACTCTCCTCTCGCTTATACATCCTTATCTCCTCTTGGATATATCCCTTCCTTATGCATCTACACGTCCTATCTCTTTTGTAACACACATTTGTATCCCCTCTCTGATACACACCTTTTTATGATCTATTTCTTTCTTATACATCCAAATGTCTACTGATATATTCGAAGTTCAATATTATATTATGAAATTCATAAATTTTAAATAATTTTTGTTATTTGAAAAAAAGTATAAAAATATATAATTAGCTTTTACTATGATAAAATTTATGTAAATCATACGATATACAAAATTTATACTCCTTAGTCCTTTGGGTCATTCCGTTCTCTTAAAGACTATGGGCTTCCTTTGTTAGGATTGAGGCCCATTTCCAATCAGTGTTGAAGATCTGTGAAGTCTTACTCTAAAGCCCAATATAAAAGAATGAATTTTCGGCCGGATTGATGGGCCTCATCCAAATCAATGTTGATAAGCAAATTATATAAATGCAACTATAACTATAGTTATAAAATAGAGTATATCATTATGGAGTATAATTAGAATAATTTTGAGTGGCTATATTCTAAAATTATGTATATATATTTATCAAATTGATGATGCATATCAATTAAAATAATTGCATATATACAACTGATATATATATGTAATTGTATATTTGATAAAAAAATTGAACACAGAGAGAGAGAGGGGAGAGAGAGGAAGAGGGGAGATAGAAAACAACTGCAAAAGCCTAACTGTAAATTATAATTTTTTCAAACAACTATAGTTATATAATGTAAATACATATTATATGTTACCTAATATATTATTTTTTCTTTAATAATCATTACTCATTTTATTTACATTTGTTTGTCTTGTTTTGTTTGTTTTTAAAAAGAATCTTTTTTGTTAATTTGATTTTTTTTAAATTTTAATATTTTACGTGACACATATAAAATCATTAATTAAAAAATAATACTTCTTCCATTTTAATTTATATGTCACTTCGTTTTTCGAGAGTTAAACAGTCAAAGTTTGACCGAGAATATGCTCATGGAATCTTCAATGTTTTTTAAATAAAATTTATATATTTTCAAACACATAAAAAGTACTATAAATTATGATAATTGATAATTTAAAATATTTAAAATATATATATGAAAATTTAATGATAAAAAATAAATTAATTTGACTTTTAAAAAATAAAAAGTAACATATAAATTAAAACGAACAAAGTATTAATTTCTAAGATTTTATTAGCAGAGTCCTTGACAGAAGCAAGTCTACATTTTCCTTGCTCTACATACAATTACTTTTTAGATGTGTCAAACTCTAGATTTGTATTCAATACAATTAAAAACAGTAGAATGGGAAGATGTGGACTAGTCGTCAATACCATAAATATGTTTTCATACTTGCATGTGAAATGTTGTCAGTACGTTATAGGTCAACCTTAATACTATATATGCACAAAACATTTATTTATTGAGATAATAAAATAACCTAACAATTTTATAGCAAATAAAGAAAGAATAAAACAGTACCGAAAAAAAAAAAGAAGAGATGATAGAGCTCAATGTGAAAATGAATAATAGTAGTACCTTTTTATTCTTCTTTAGTTCTTGACAGTAATTTTATTTATTTTTAAATATAGCCAGAAGAGTCTCGATTAGTGAAGTTTGATATTCCCAATTAGTTTCTAGTTATCATCAAACATATTAATATGATGCATTAAAAAAGTTATTTCTTTTTTGATTAGAAATTTTTTATTTAGATTTTAATTATAAAAAAAATTTAATAATTTTTTTAAAATAAAATATTACGCAATACAAAAATTTAAAATAATATTCAACATAAATACTGAATATACAATCTTAAAAAAGTTCCAATCAGTTTGGGTGGGCCGGGCGTGGTTTCATTTATCGAAGAGGAGCCGTGGTCGGTTCAGCGTTATCCATGGATGTCCAGCTCACGTGGGGTCTCAATAATGGTTGGTAATTAACATTTTTATATAAATATTTTTAAAATATAAAATAAAGCAAAAAAAGTACTTTAATATTACTTTATCCCTATATTATT
>JAOTQJ010000001.1:37329624-37340310 GCA_025642045.1 Solanum sejunctum | reverse complement strand
GTTTGTGGTTTATTATGATTCTTCAAGAATCGATTTAGGATGTGTATTAATGCAAAGTGGCAAGATTATTGCCTATGGTTCTAGACACCTAAAGGGTAATTTTTATGACAAGTCAAACTAACAAACAAGTATGAAAAGAGGTGTAGGCTATATAAAGGACAAAGGAAAGGGGAGAAATGTGATCATTGATTGTGATGTGGCAGCAAACTTGAAGCAATTAAGTGGGATATTTCTCTCATTTTAATCATTACTTGTTTCTCATCAAATATACGCACTAGACTGTTTACTCAACACAAAGAGCAGGAAAGAATGGGTGTTCTTGACCATATATCTGATATGTTTGATTGCTCCTCTGAACACTCCAAGCACAAAAGACGCAAACAATTACAGGTATCTATATCCAGCTTATCTCCTTCATTTTTGGGGGCCTTTGCTGTTTTCTCCTTTTCTTCTGAATCTGAAGTCAGATCTGTTTGCTATTTGAACTTGTCAAGATTAATTTTGTGTTCACTACATTGCTGTTGAATCTAATACGATTACTGGGCTTCTGACGGTAGATTCACTTTGTTTCGAATCTATACAGTTGTGTTTGATTGACTTTACTTTTTGCAAACAATAATGGTCATGCTCGAATACAAATTCACAGGTTACAACCTATTTTCCTGGAAATCTAGTTTCCAGGTCGTCTTTAGTTTTTCCTTTTAAATGAAATTTGATTTATAAACCATCTGACATCTCAAATCTAGCTTTCTAAGTTTTTATAATCTGTTTTATACCATGTACCTGCCACTTATATTCAAAGGGCTTTTTACTAACACAATTCACCTTCTTGCTGTCTGATAGTATCTAATTGAATAAAATTTGTATGCTTAAATTTTGACAATAAGGAGTGTTGGAAATTTCTTTTTGTTTTTCCAAGTCTCTGTGCCCAATCTGACTCCATATATGTGCTGGTTGGAGTTACTCATAGCATCATATTGCTCCCTCCATCCATGGTTTAACTTAGCGCCCAATCTTTCAGACTCACAATGTTGCTCCCTCCCTCCATTTGTTCAGAATTAATTTGACACAGTAATAGATTTATTATTTTACTATATTACTTTTTAAATATAATACTCTTTTCATCCATCTTTATTTACTTTGATATGTTAAAGAATATTCGTTCAATTTGTAAAATCAATGAATAATGTGTCTATTTTACCCTTGTTAGTAAGTAATTTTATGTTTAGATGTCTAAATACTCCCTTCCACTCAATTTATGTGGGGAACTTTGATTTTGACACGATGTCTAAGGAAAAAAAATAAAAATTTTTGAAACTTATGATCTAGTTCTTAGATATTCGTGTGACTAAAATTTATTTCATTATAAATAAAAGATTAATTTTAAAATTAAATTATTTTTAATCATAGCAAGTTGACATTCTCTATAAGACAAATTAAAAAAAATGATGTCAAATAAATTGGGACAAAAAAATATTTAATAAGGATAATTTTATCAAATTAATATATTATTTATTGTTTTTTAATCTCCATGTTAAGTTAAAATTAGTAGGGGATAACTATTATTAAATTCAATATTTTGGAAATTGACTATACTTAATAAAGGCATGCTAATAATAGATTTGGGGCGGTCTTCCCATGTGCACGGTCTCTTCTCGTTAATAGCATTTCTCTTATAACTATGTCTATCATTTTACTAGTCACATGATCTACTTACTTTATTTATTATTGTCCTTCTGTTTAAAATATTTTTTTACCTTTTTCTCGTTCGAATATTTCTTAGCTTTTTAAAAGTAAAAGCAAAAATAGAAATTTTCCATCAAACGTGGTTTATTATTGCAATGCCTTGCAGAAAGTATGGTGCAGATTCAGTATACCTTTGGGCCTCCACTGTAATGTACCCATATCATAACTTTATGAACCTGCCTTATGTGACACCGTTAGACTACTTTTTGTAAACATCAATTGGGTTGACAATTTATGTGACATTTGATAAGATGTTTTAAAGAAAGAATAGAAAGACTTTTGAAGTTGTTAAAAGATAAAAAGTGAATTTTAAAGATGTGTGATATTCTTTGGGATAGCCTCAAAAGAAAAGGGCGCTGCATAAATTAGAAAGAAAGGAATATCAAATTAGTCTTGCTATAGGGTAGTTGCCATTGTTATACTTTATCTTCAACCGCAAGTATATAAAAGCTGAACTCTTTCCGTTCCAAATTTTACTATGTTACTTACATGAATACCGCCTGATTTTAACTATGACCAAAATGTATGGTCGAACGGGAGTCAAGATAGGTGCCAAGGCAGCTTAGTAGATTTTAAGTTGCTACATTTCCTATTATGTGACTCTGGATTTTCAGACAGTGGAGATAAAAGTGAAGATGGACTGTGAAGGCTGTGAGAGGAAAGTGCGAAGGTCTGTAGAGGGAATGAAAGGAGTTTCGTCTGTGACAATAGAACCCAAACAGCACAAGCTCACAGTAGTAGGCTATGTGGATCCAGAGAAAGTGGTGGCTCGTGTAGCTCATCGCACAGGTAAGAAGGCAGAGATTTGGCCCTATGTCCCATATGACGTCGTTGCTCATCCCTATGCACAAGGTATTTATGATAAGAAGGCTCCTGCTGGGTACGTGCGAAGAGATGATTTCCAAACTAACCAGCTCGCACGTGCCAGTTCTACTGAAGTTCGCTATACTACTGCCTTTAGTGATGAGAATCCTGCAGCCTGTGTGGTCATGTGAACTAAAGTATTGCTGCTGTTATGTTTACTATATTATGAATCTTGTACCATAGTACATTAGTACTCTGTTATTGTTAAATGTGTTCTGGTTTTGTGGAGTTGATTCCTATTTTTAAGTTTTGATCATAGTGCTTTTTTCTGTTGAAAGCTAAAATTTTATCATGATTGTACGTACTGTATTGTTAAATCGATGAATAATCTGTTCTTGAACGATAGGTGGGAGTACTGGAATGCGTTAAATTGTTGTCACAAACTATAGATTGCAGTGAGCAAGGTAAATTTAATTGAATGTTTATGAATGTGAGATTACTGTGAAGTGAGTTGTTGGTTCTTAAGAATTTTTGCTTCCATTAACATAAAGCAAATGTCAACAATGTTGTGATTGACATTTAGGTATAAAAAGTTGAGTTGGGTATATAACAGTGGGATTGTCAGATTGTTGCTTTTTGTAAAGTGGGAGGGCATGGCAAAACTTTATGTCTCAGATTGTTTCTTTATACAAGTCAAGTAGGAATTTTGGTTAGAAAGTAGAGGGTGAATGGACTAGTTAGAAAACTTTGAGGAGTATTATGGGATTTTTAGCTAAAGAATTCCATAATTATTTGGAATAATGGAATTTTTAGTTAAAATTATTCTTGTCGTGGGAGTAGATATATTTTAATCCATCAAAACCAAATATAATCTTAAACACCTTTAGTCCCTTAAATTTGCTAAAGTGAAGCGACTTGCGATCATTGAACTTAAAAAAACTGACGGTGACTAAAAAATTCAATCAACTTGATTTGTTTGATCCCAACTACTTTTGATAGAATGGACATAGCTCAGTCAATTTTCTCTTAAAAAGAATTGAGAAAATAAGATACTGATAACATTTGTTTGAGTATTTTGTATTATTTTTTAAATATAATTAACTAGGCTTGGTCTGTTTTGTTTATAAAAATAATCGAGCAATGAATCAAAGTTTAATCCTTATTTTGATCAAACTATAGTTAAATTTTCTCGATAAATCAATTAAGCTCAATCAATTTTTTATTTTTTCATTCAGTTCGAATTTGGGTGTTGCCTGCTCAACGAAAAAAATTGAAATCTTCTTTTATTTAATTTTAGTGTAGAAATTAAAAAACATATTTATTTTTTTATTTTATTTCCTTCAACCTGTCCTTTATTTTTTCAAAATTCTATCAAGATGTGGACCTTGGCCTACACAGGCCCAAGTCCACAGTGATCCACTAGAGCAGTGCACACAATAGTATAAGCTATAGCGATAATTTTCTAACCGCCTTCCGTAGACTTCATTTTGCATTTTTGGCGGGAAACAGCAAAACCACATTCTCCATCAAAAATGGCAGAAGAAGAAATGGAGGCGGCGGGAGAAACGGAACAAGACGTCGAAGAGGAGTTCGCCGTTTGGAAGAAGAACACGCCGTTGCTCTATGATCTTGTCGTTTGTCATGCCCTCGAATGGCCTTCCCTCACCGTTCAATGGCTTCCGTCACCCACCGACGAAGACGGAGCTTTTAATGTACACAAGATCATTCTCGGAACTCACACCTCCGACGAATTCCCCAACTTCCTTATGGTAGCAAATGTCCATCTCCCCCGTAATCCTGCTTCAGGACTTGAACACAATCTCTTGAATCCTCAAATCCCTAAGGTCTGTAATTCCTTTCAGTTGGTTAAACTACACTAAAATTTACAAAATTGACTGATTCTTTGATCACACTTCAATACATTTTTATTAAGACGTGTATAAATTTGTGTTGAGTAGTGCATATATGTACAGATATCAACTGTTTGATGAAATATCCAAATGAAGAAAGTTCTCTGTTAATGAATCAATTTATGCATATGTGGTGCCTATTGGTGTTTATATGAAGTACGTTTCATCTAGAATTGCTTTTTTCTAGTGTTAAGACCTGCGAATAAATTGGTCTAGTGCTCACAGGTTGAGATTGTACAAAAGATTCATGTTGATGGAGAAGTGAATAGGGCGAGATGTATGCCACAGAAGCCAGCTGTAGTTGCAGCAAAGACAAGTAGCTCTGAAGTTTATGTCTTTGACTCGGCGAAGCAGCCCCTCAATCATGAAGGGGGGTCTTGTAACCCTGATGTTAGACTTAGAGGGCATGATACGGAAGGTTATGGCTTGTCATGGAGTCCATTTAAAGAGGGTTTTATTTTGAGTGGTTCAAATGATCGTAAGATTTGTTTGTGGGATGTGTCTGCAATGCCTCAAGATAAAGTGCTTATGGCCCCTCATACTTATGAGGTAATGTGATCTATTCACCCATCACTCTCGAGATATGCTGATCATAACTGCATTTGTTTTGTTGACTAGGAGCTGAATATCTCTGTGGCAGATATGATTTTAATTGTGGTATTGTGTAGGAGCATGAAGATGTAGTTGAGGATGTGTCATGGCATCCAAAGAATGAGAACCTTTTTGGTTCCGTTGGAGATGATTGTCGTCTGATCATTTGGGACTTACGCACAAACAAATCCCAGCACTCAGTGTTGGTGCATGAGAAAGAGGTCAGCAATCTTTAAATTCCCATCTGCTTAATATTTTACTAGACACTTTTTGATCTGTATTATTGAGATTGATCTCAACTATGTTAACCTAGTTGTTTATTGATAACCCATTGATCATGTGCTGGCACCCAATATGGTGTTAAGTGAATCATATGAAACTATGATGTGGAACAAAAAGTAGATTGTTATTCATGACTAATGATCTCTTTATTATACAAAAGAAACATCCTGAACTTCATTCGCGACTCATGTACCATGTTAATTGTTAAGAAACTAGATAGGGGTTTTTTGGGCAGCTGAATGATATTCATTTTAGTTATGTAAGCTTCATTTGGAACAATATGATAGGGCTTTTGAGATGTCATATGAGTATTGGAAATAATGGCACCTCCAACAATGGTTATCTTTGGTACATTTTAGTGTTTTTTATTTGTACCTGTTGAAGAGATTAATTTACATGAATTGCAAAATCAGAAAGTGAATAGCATGTCCACCCTCTGAACAAATTTGTCTCTAACATTTTTCCTGATGAAGTCTCGCTGATCTTGTTTTTTCTTCCTCTCTCCAGGTGAATTATTTATCTTTCAACTCATATAATGAGTGGTTTCTTGCTACAGCATCATCAGATAGTACTGTTGGTCTGTTTGACATGCGAAAGCTGAGTTCTCCGTTGCACATGTTTGGCAGTCATACGTATGCCCTTCAGTTTATTTTGAATCTCCAAATTTAGTATCGTCAATTTTTTAAAATCACTCCATTATTTTATTGGCTTGGTGACTATGCAAATCTCAATTTGTTGATGCTCATCTCTGGTGATGATTGACTTATCAATCTATGGATCCCTTCGTATGCAACACAGAACTCATTTTGAATTTAAAAACATATGAAAACTATGCAAATCTACTTGTAATGGTGCAGTTCTTTCGTCATTGTTGAATTATTTTGCCCGTGTATGTACACAGAAAATGGTCAAATCTGTTTTTGCTTTATTCTCTTGCTCAGCTAATTCATTATTTCTTGTCACGCCATTGCAATAGGAAATCTCATGTACTCTACTAAAATGTGATAACTGGTCTTACCTTTTTTCTTTTTTTGCAGGGATGAGGTATTCCAGGTAGAATGGGATCCTAATCATGAGACTATACTGGCATCTTCAGGTGGTGATAGAAGGTTGATGGTCTGGGATCTTAACAGGTATATCATGCATGAAATGAATTCCACTACACATGATGATGGTGGTGGATCATCACTAAAGTTTAAACCAAAGAAAGAATTACTGTCTGGTTTACAACTTTTTTGCCTGAGATTAAAATTGTTTTCAGGATTGGTGACGAGCAATTGGAAGGTGAAGCCGAAGATGGTCCCTCAGAACTTCTTTTCTCTCATGGCGGTCACAAAGCAAAGATATCTGATTTTTCATGGAACAAGAATGAGCCATGGGTCATTTCAAGTGTGGCTGAAGACAACAGCGTCCAAATCTGGCAGATGGCTGAGAGCATCTACCGTGAGGACAATGATAATGGCAACTGTTGAGATGTTCAATTTTATTGGCATTGTTTGTCTGCCATATGTATTCTGAACTAGAAGAGTGATATGTTCACGATATGTGGCATTGCATATTAACTTTATTAGGTGCAGGATTATCAAGTAGAAGCGTACTGTTGATATGTGATTGCATGTTAACTTAAATACATCGAGTACTGAATCTACTTAAAACAGTATGCAGATTTGGTCAATTTGCTTCATCTACAGAAGGCCTTACAAGATAATGAAGTTTCGGATAATATGCAGAATCTCATATCCTGATACCACAACAATCACACTACAATCTCAAAAATCAATATGTCAAGCACCATGTTCACGGTAGACGATGAGCCAATCAAGGGCATACGGAATACATATTTCACAAATCATGGTTTCAACTTCATGAGACTTTCTGTACTCCCAGCAGCTCAAACTACTGAACACACCCATATTTGTCAGAAACTGCGAAACCAAGCAAATGCACTTCACAATAATTTGTCAAGAATGTTTCAATTTTGTTGACAGCAGAACCACGAGCAAGAAAAAAAAGTCTAACATCTCTTTAAAATTTGGCAGTTTCAAATTCACATAATCTAAGAACGAGATCAATTTAGATATCCATCGGCAGGAGATGATATTCATCAAAGAATGAATAAATACAACAGCAAGGAATAAAGCTTCCAGATCTTCACAGAAAACCACAAATCTAGGTTATCCTCTTCATGAGTTCTGCTAGCTATATTCGTTCGGTTGTTTCTGCTTTACATGACTGCTGATAAACGAACGACACTCAAACAACTACTAGGCCACAACTCAACAGCCAGAAGAAGATTCTCAATTTGAACTCAGCAAAGTAGAGAAACTGGGAGAAATCCCAAGACAGGGCACATAATTTCTCCCGGTAGACAGCACTTAACAAAACATACTTATTCTCAAGAACAAAGATGCTCTCCTAAGTAGGCAGTTCATCAACTTGTTGCTGTCGTACGCGTGCCTCCTGAGAAAAAGCAAATCAAAGATCAATCTAACGGAGGACAGCCAGGAGGGTTAAACACAAAACTAAGTTGTCATTCTACATTGGCACATCAACGCATTTATCACTTAGCTCAATGAAAGTGAAGTCAAACTTGAAGCTACTAACTCTTTTGCACTACCAACCCAATTAAAACACAGATAACCCATATACATTTAACAGTACAAATTTCATCAACCAATGCATAGCATAGAAGATTGGAAACAGTTATTTAACAGCCACTGCAAAATACATGGATATTTCTTTTGTCTACAATCTGCCAATTTTACTTGACCTCAATGAAATTAGATTTTTTTTTTCCAAAACAGCTCTTAAGGACAAATGTTCTGGCAAAGATTCCATAAGCCACCCAAGATCTCAGACACTACTTTTGGATCAAGAAGATCGCTTTTCTGTTTCAGTTCACCAATTTCAGAATGAAATCAGACACATAAAGATTCCTCTTTGGGCATTAATGGAACTAACAAAGTTTACAAGCCACATAAAAGGGGTACAATAGGTTGCATACTTCAGCATTTCAAATTCTTGTCATCATAATTTAGAAATTCAGTCAGAGATACATATTTCAGGACATTAATCAAGCTGAGCAAGTTATCTCCCCCCTTTTTATAAGGTATGCCAAAATTTCTATTTACATGGCATCCCTTATATGCTCTATTTGCAGCAAAATATCAGACACCTTAACATTCTTTTAACCAAATCAGCATCTCAGGGACCAGAAGGAATCAATGTATTTTTCCAACTCATCTACCAAATCCAACTTCTACCAAAACCTAAAAGATTTATACAGTTTCCCAAGGATGTGCAGATCTATTTTATCTTTGAAGCATCATTAATTCTACTCTTTCCAAATCCAACTTTCACCAATACCTAAAATATTTAAACAGTTTCCAAGGATGTACTGGTGTATTTCATCTTCAAAGCATCATAAATTCTACTCTTTCCAATTGGACCAGATTCTGCACCACAGAAACGTGATCCAGACTCTCTTGAATTTTTCCTTGTCATCAATCATATTAGCAGGTATTATTACAAATACTTTTTTTTAGCATACTTATAAATAGTTACAAACAATTACTACAGACTCGAGGACAACCCTGAGAGGTTTAGCTAATATTGGATATTCAGGAAATGGTATCAGAATCTGAATAATTCATACTTTAATAAAAATATTTTAAGTTCAGATACACTTGAAAACCATAATTATGAATAAGAAAAAATGTTTAAATGTACTTGATCTTAGTTCAAATGTACTCATAATTGTTTTGTAATGACTACTATATTACGCCAAATTATTTATTAAATATTAGTCTGATTAGACCGAAAGTAGATGCTTGGACTCTTGTTACTCAGAACCCCTTCAACTTTTTCTTTTCCTATTTCATGTTAAGAAATCGAGGGACTACTACTAAGCACGTCAAGGTCTACCCTTTTCAGTTATCTGGAGATCATATTAAGTACCATTACCAATAAAATCCCCTATATATACACATAATGTGAAACTTTATATAAACACATGACAACAGATAGATAGCCCCCTGCCCTGTTCCCTGCTGCTGGAAGCTAAACAAGGATCAATCATGACCTTCATCAAAGTCCAGAAGAATAAGGTTTACTACTTCAAGCGTTTCCAGGTTAAATTCAAGGGAAGAAATGAATGGAAGACTATTTACAAAGCCAGAATAGGCTGATAACTTAGGACAAAAACAAGTGCAGCACTCCAAGATATTGTGTTAGTTTTCCAATTTACTAACAAGGATAGGGTTAGTCTCAAGCTGCTGCATGCAAGATAATGGAGATAGCTTTTACTGTCAAGAGTAATTTTTGCTTAATGGTGAGTAGAAGCAAAATCACAATGGCATCTACACCATTTCAACATTTCTGCTGGACGAATAAGTAGTTTTGGATTTTTGTTTGTGTTTTTCTTTCGCATGGGAGGGAGGAGGTTGGATAATATTGGGCTATTGGAAAAATTACAATGGCATTCCTAATGATACTTGTGTAGTGCATTAGTGCTATTGTTTAGCATTTGGTTGTTGGTGATGGTGGAGTTCTTGACGAAGATGGTGATAGATTTGGTGTTTGATTGAAGAAGGTTGCAGAGAGAGATGTAAAGTGGAGAGTGCTTCGCAGTGTATGAGAAAAATGGGGAAAATATGAACTAGGTTCCTCTATGTGTCGCTCTGTTATGTGGGTAGAGAATGGAGACCGAGGATGTATGGAAGGAGGAAGAAGATGCAGGAACAAGAAATGTTGCTACTTTTTTTTGACCATGTCAACATAATATAGCCTATTCACGTGCTCAAATATAAGTGAGAATAACTGTTTACCATGTCAGTGTGTTGTTACGCACAGTTTAGTGATTGTTGAAGTGCTTATTAGTGCAAGTTGAGGTGTCAAAATAAAAATGATGCCAACTTGTCACTCAAGTTTTTAGCAGCACATTTTGGTAGCCTTGGAGAATCTAAGAAGCTACAAAAGTCAGTTGAACTACATTTTTTATGTATATACACATTTCTTCCATATACATATACAGATATAAGATTATTTTATATATACACGCCCTTCCTCCTTCCATTTGTTTCAGAAATTGATCTGATTTGTGAATTATATTTTAGTTAATATAACAATAACAACATACCCCGTGTAATCCCGGAGTAGAGTCTAGGGGAGCTAGTGTGTACGTAGACGTTACCCAACCTTGGAAGATAGAGAGGTTGTTTATGATGGATCCTTAAACAACAACAACAACATACCCCAGTGCCTCAAAAGGCTCCCAATCATTGCGGGGTGAGGGGGGGTCGGATGTACGCAGCCTAACCCCTATGTTTAAAAACATAAAGCGGTTGTTTCCAGA